>CAJQZP010000741.1:927500-1215000 GCA_907164705.1 Parnassius apollo | reverse complement strand
TTCATCCAAGGAGCTCCAAGGATCCGTCGAAGTATGAAATGCAATGGCAATGTATTCGATACTTTACCCAGATATTCATTAGAATAACAAATGAAGCCTTCAAAGTATGTACTTACCATATACCTATATGATTTGCAGAAAAGCGTTTGGAGCGGACAGTAAACGTCTTGATTGACAGTTCAGAATATATAGGTCATTTTAACCATATTCATGTTTTTGTTTTATCACAATACAAATTTAAGATTAATAGTCTTATAACTTTTCCTTATGGTATACTTATATCAGTCCGAATATTATACTTACGAAGAGGAGTGTGATATAAAATTCATTCATTCATTCATTATGCTGGTTATTTTATAATTCATATAAGTGATATATACACATATAAACGAAATTGAAGTAACTATCTGCAATTTTGGAATAATTGCACTCTGTAAAGCTCAGGGTTTTCAGACAATAAATGTCCCATTCTACTAAGATTTATACGTTTAAGAGCCACGCTGCAGCTATATTATGGTTGTAGCACGAATGGGTTGGCTTCACCGGGGAAGGACCACGCTCTCACAGAATACCAGCTTAAAATAGCAGTTTAATACTGCTGTATTTCCTATGGTCCCTTTTTTACTGGAAACGAAGCATTCCATCTTAGTCCTCAGGGGTGACAACATATCTGCGTTTTGATTCTTAATCGAGGATGAATTTAATTGTTTATGGGCTACAGCAACCACTTATAATCATGTGGACTATGTCCTCGTTTGTCACCCTTATTCTAAAACATAAAATAAATAAATAAAGGAATAAAAACAATAATATTGCGTCATGTTTAGAAATTTCACTGCTTTAATACTTCGTTGAATTTTAATTTAAAATAATACTGTTGCCTTCAAAAAAAAAAAAAACACACAAAACATGAGTTAATATTGTCTTAAAATCTAGTAAAATTAAAAAAAATACAGGTCATGGCTGGACACTGTATCGTTCTTTAAATTTTCAGCAGTTTTTAAGTGACAAGTTCTCTAGCGTGGGCTATTCTCTCACTACATAAATAATTAGTACATCATGACCCAATTAACAGCATGAATATAAAAAGCAATTTTAACATACTGTCGAATTGTATTTAAACTGTTTAGTAGATAAAAGTAATTATGAACCAAGTGGAAGCTCTACTTTTATATTTAGCGTATCGTAATTTTAACAATTGCTTTCGCAATTTTTTTTCTGTTAAAAATATTTTTTTTTGTTTTAGATACGCAAGATTTTCAATGTTTATTCAGGTTGTTTGTAGCCCATCATAATCATTACTGTATATAGGTCTTCAATAGATTGCCTCATAGGAAGGGGGGAGGGCTATTTTCCATAGTGGCCACGCTTGTCAACTGAATTTGCCTTATATTGCCCATATTTCCCATTCCCGTTTTGTTTCCCTCTGTCGCCTCTTACAGCACCCTCGGGATGATATAGAGTGGTAAATGGATATTCTTACGCCGCCATTATACATCAAATAGCAATGTTTTTCTTTATATGAGTGCCAATCGACAGCGATTAATAAGAAAAAAACATCATAAAATTAAAGTTATAAAATAATTCCAATATATTTTAATAAAGTTAACTTGACAAATTTTATGACTACGCCTACCGGTACGAGGCTGCCACTCAAGAACCTTTCTTCCCCATCGGTTATCGGTTCTTCGAGCTATATGGCCGGCCCATTGCCACTTCAGTTTACTAATCCGTTGGGCTATATCGGTCACTCTGGTTTTACTGCGGATATCCTCATTTCTGAGTCTATCACGCAGAGAAACTCCGAGCATAGCCCTCTCCATAGCTCGCTGAGCGACCTTGAGCGTCCTCATACGGCCAGCAGTGAAGGACCACGTCTCAGATCCGTAAGTCATCACTGGCAACCAAACCGAAACCAGGGCTCCAAAGTCCTTGCCAGAAATCTGTCTGCCAGAAAGAGCCAACTGTCAAAGCTGAAGACTGAGTGTGGCAGCATCGTTTCCGGGACACCTGAGATTTTGAGTGAGATTGAGAGGTTCTATGGGCAGCTGTACACATCATCGTTGGAGCCACACGAAAGTGTGAGTAACGATACAATAGCAAGTTTTACCCGACATTATTCCGACGATATCCCGGACGTCAGTCTGAGCGAGATTAGAATGGCTCTCCAGCACCTTAAAAACGGCAGAGCCCCAGGCGAGGATAAAATTACAGCGGAGCTTCTGAAAGCGGGTGGAACACCGGTACTTGAAGTCCTTCAGAAGCTCTTCAATTCCGTCCTCCATGGTGGCACTACTCAAGAGGCGTGGAGCAGAAGTGCGGTGATCTTATTCTTTAAGAAAGGCGACAACGCTCTCTTGAAGAACTACAGACCGATTTCCCTTCTGAGCCGCGTCTACGTGGTGTTTTCGAGAGTCATTACGAATCGTATCGCACGCATACTCGACGACTTCCAGCCTCCCGAACAAGCCGGTTTCCGAAAAGGCTTCAGTACCATAGACCACATACGTACCTTGCGGCAGATTGTACAGAAGACTGAAGAGTACAATCTGCCACTCGCCTGGTGTATGTGGACTATGAGAAAGCCTTTGATTCCGTCGAAATTTGGGCGGTGCTACAGTCCCTTCAGCGGTGCCAAGTTGACTGTCGGTATATCGAAGTGCTGAAGTGTTTGTACAGTAGGGCTACGAAGGCTATCCGAGTACAGAACCAGCACTCGAAACCTATCCAACTGCAGAGAGGTGTAAGACAGGGTGATGTTATATCCCCGAAACTCTTCACCGCTGCATTGGAAGACGTTTTCAAGCTACTGGACTGGAAAGGATACGGTATAAACATCAATGGCGAGTACATCACTCACCTTCGATTTGCCGACGATATAGTCTTTTTGGCAGAATCTAATATAAAATTAAAAATAAGAGCTGGAGGACTTAAGCATTATGCTCAATGACCTCAATAGTGCCTCCCAACGGATAGGTCTTAAGATGAACATGGACAAAACAAAGATTATGTTTAATGTCCATGTCACACCTATGCCGGTAGTTGTTGGGAGCACCATGCTCGAAGTTGTTGACGAGTACGTTTACCTGGGACAAATAGTTCGACTAGGTAAGTCCAACTTCGACCGAGAGGTCAATCGACGGATTCAACTCGTCTGGGTAGCGTTCGGGAAATCACGACATATCTTCTCGTCAGGTATACCTCAATCTCTGAAAACTAAAGTGTACAACCAGTGCGTGTTGCCAGTGATGACTTACGGATCAGAGACGTGGTCCTTCACTGCTGGCCGTATGAGGACGCTCAAGGTCGCTCAGCGAGCTATGTAGAGGGCTATGCTCGGAGTTTCTCTGCGTGATAGACTCAGAAATGAGGATATCCGCAGTAAAACCAGAGTGACCGATATAGCCCAACGGATTAGTAAGCTGAAGTGGCAATGGGCCGGCCATATAGCTCGAAGAACCGATAACCGATGGGGAAGAAAGGTTCTCGAGTGGCAGCCTCGTACCGGTAGGCGTAGTGTAGGGCGACCCCCTACTAGATGGAGTGAAGACCTGGTAAGACATGCAGGAAGTCGATGGATGCAGGTGGCTCAGGACCGTGCTTTGTGGCATTACTTGGGGGAGGCCTATGTTCAGCAGTGGACTTGTGAAGGGCTGTAATGATGATGATATATATATATATATATATATATATATATATGTCGCCGCAAGTACATCTTCGGTTGACAAAGCATAAGCTTTGCATTGTCTTTTAATTGTTATAAATTATAATAATCAACGGTGTACAATTATTAATACTACAATTTAATAACAGCAATTTATTAGAAACATAACATGTAACTAGCTGGTTCTTTAAAACTCTTTTGGTTTACAAATCTCTTTATTGACAACTAATTCCTGGTAAAACAACTATTTGTTCCATTATCAACTTTTAACTCAAATATTGTTTTAAATCGTAGAATAAATAATTGTCGATTTGATTATTAATCCTGGTAATTGAAATTGCTTAACTAACCTAATGAATTCAATAAAAAGTTATTGTTTAGTCAAGTATTGACCAATCAAATCGTCGACCAATCAGAGCACACCTAAGTCGTTATTACGTTTTCTTTATTAAATGAACGCGGGAACAGAATCACTTCAGTTCCAGTGCTCGTCAGTGTAGTTCTATTTTCCTGGTAAAACTTTGCAAGTATTATTTGTGAGTCTCATAATAGGAAGTGTAGAATAAAGTTGTAGTGCAAAATTAAAAGTGTGTGGTCTTAGATCTCTTTCATTACAATGGAAACAATATGCGGTAGCTCGACTGAACCCTTGTCAAATGGGGACAGTGGTGCTGCCTCACCATAAAAACAACCACTAGGTTTTCCGTCCCAACAATCATGTAGTTGTGTCCTTCACATTGCGCCGGTGTGTAATTGTGACGGGGACACACTGCAGTACGGTCAAACTGTAATTACTCTATGCTGAATGTATAGAGCGTTACGCTGTCCTATTATTGATAACAATAAATTGCGCAAGCAAGAGAGCAAGTTGAATATCAGCTCTCACATTTTTACCATTTTTAATAATTAACGCTATCCTGTTATTTCCAACACAATTTTGGCTTATAGTGTTACACCATTTCCGACATAATATCAATATATATATTTATATATATATATATATATATATATATATATATATATATATATATATATATTGATTTCATGTGCATCAAATAAATAATCTGTTTTGCAAAATAAAAACTTAAAAGAAATGAAGGTAAATGTATTGCGAACCACAGAATTCCGAACTTTTGGAGCTCATCACACGTTCCCAATTGAAAAGAAAACTGTGTGACCTGGAACTCACAAACCATTGCGCACATTGCAAAAAAGAAGCTGTGTGCAGAGGCGTAGGATAGACTGTGCGCCAACAGCACACGTCGCTCAGTGCGGCTGCTGCACGACGCCTGTGCTGCCACACGTAGAACGTCAAACGCTACGTGATATAGTGGCACAGAGCACACGCCATAGGTAGCTGCCATAAGGCAAGCGTACGTGGCTATTACGAGTAAAACAACACAGCAAACGCCATAGGTAGCTAGACAAACTTTGGAAACATCGAAAAGAGTTTTTAAAAACTAAAATTCAATTAGATTACCACATCTTCGTGTCACTCTAAAGGTGGCTTTTATAATGAATGATATTCAAACAGTCCGTTCGTGCGGACTCTACTAATCAACTAAGTACTAGGAACTTATATAAAACGCTGATGAGTTAGTTTATTGCTTAGTATAAATAATACCTAATAGTTGAAGACTACCTAGAAGTTGACCTAAAACAGCAAATTTTACAACTGTTGCACAAGTATCTGGGTCTAACTCATATTACTGATGACTCTCTCAAGAAATGCCACAGACTTGGTGTTCAATCCAGTACCCGTCCAAGGCCAATTCTTGTGCACTTTAATGATCATAGCACTAAGTCTGCGATTTGGAATTTAAAATCAAAGTTTAAAGGGTCTGCCATTTCAATGTGTGAATTCCTCACTAAATTTCGTCAGTCCATACATAAGAATGCCCGTAAGCATTTCGGAATTAGAAATGTCTGGACAATTGATGGTGCAATCTATGTAAAGCACTCGGGAGGCCGAACGAAGATTTCCACTGAGGAGGAATTGGACGATCTAATAGCCAAGTTCCCCATGGATGGTTCCTTTGAGAGTTCTAACAAGGCTCCTAATACAAAGGTCACCCCAACGCAGCAGAGCTCTTCGAATCGGCAAAATGATGCAGCACGTCGCACTCAGAACTCAGCGGTAACTCAAATTGATGACGTAAAGAGATCTAGACGACTGGTAGGCAAGAAGTAATTCCTACATTGCTATTAACTTTCCAAGATATCCTTGTTATTCTTGTTATCATATTTTGGTTATGTTCATCTCCTTTCGTATCTTTTTCCTTCTCTTATAGTTTACTTTGTCTGGTAACATAATAACTATTTTTAGTTTTATTAACCGGCAGCATTAGACAAGAATATAAATAGATTGTAGTCCAATTGTATGTAACTAATTTGCTATAACTTGTCTTTAGTATTTTCCTTTATTCGTATTCCAATAGTTTATGTTATTAGCTAGTTTTATTATTTTATTTTTATACTGTAATAACTTTAATTATATTTGTAAACTTTAGTAAATTAGTTTGTGTTTATAATTTTTATCATGTAAAAGTGTTAAAATTTAACCAAATATCATAGATAAATGTTATTGTAGTCCGTAGATGCTAGAGCTAGGCATAGACAGTTGCAAAGACAAGGCAAAGACTGTTGACCATAGATAATAACTTTTACTGTCAACACAGTAATGGTAACATGGGCACAGATCCTTTTGCCACACAGCTGAATTATGTACTCTTGTGAGATTTAAATTTTCTGGATGTTTTTAACTAATTGGGTTTCAAAATCTTGAGATTAAGCTGATTTTTATTGTTAATTTTTCGATTAATTCTGTAGTGCCCTGCTATTAAAATATTTAGTTGTCTTATTTTAATATTTATGTTATTTTTGGTTATAATTGAATCACTGTGTTGGCTCGCTATTTAATTACTTAGCTTATGTTTTTTTTTAATTGATAGTTCAGTACAATTGTTTTATTTGTTATTTAGCACTGATTATATTATGTAAACAGTTAACTGGTGGGATGATGTTTAATGATTTATTACTATTTAAGTCATTGTTATTTTTATATCTTGGTAGTATTTTTGTTATATATATTATTGATAATTATTTTTATTTAATATCGTATTTTTATATATTTTTATTTTATTTATTTTTATATTGGGTATATTATGCTTTTAACTTATCATGACTGACTCTGACTCTTTTTATTCTATTGAGTCAGGGAGTTCTTTTGAATCTTTTAACGATCAGACGTATTATAGTGTGCCCTCTTTAAGTAGCCAATTGAATAGCATTTTTCACTTTTTTTGATAGAACGTTAAATGTGTGCCATATTAACGCACAAAGCATTCCCAGCCACTTTTCTGAGCTAGAAGCATCGTTCTCTAACAACAATATACATGTTATCTTAGTTTCAGAAACTTGGTTGAAACCGTCTTTAAATTCGGCATTGTATCCTCTTCCTGGGTTTGTGCTGGTTAGGAATGATCGTATAGATAAAGGAGGAGGTGGAGTTGCAATATATCTCCACGCTACTATTTCTTACAAAATCATATTAGCATCCCCTTCTCCTTACACTGCTTCCGCAGAATTTCTTTTTACAGAACTTGATGTAAAGGGCTCAAGGATGATTCTTGGAGCAGTGTATTGTCCTCCTTCCACTGATTACTTCGCCAATTTAGAAGAGGCTCTTGATAACATTGGTTCTGAGTACACCTACTGCATAATCATGGGAGATTTCAACACGGATTTACTGAAAAATTCAGTCCGGTCTCAAGAGCTTCGTAAAATCATTGAGTCTGTCAATCTCGACATTCTTCCTTTAAAGGCAACTCATCATAATATCGACACTAATGACTCTCTGATTGATCTCATTATAACTGACTCCTCTGACAGGGTGTTGTCATATGGGCAACTTGAAGCGCCGGGATTTTCTCGCCATGATCTTATTTATGTATCATACAACCTTAAACCTCCCAAATATCGACCTACTGTACTATTCCTACGTAATTTTAGTAGAATTAATATGGATAAGCTTTTGAAAGACGCATCGCTTATAGATTTTACGCCATTAGCAACTGCATCAACAGTAAATGATAAAGTAACTATTTTCAATAACATAATTCATGTTTTGTATGATATCCATGCTCCTGTACGTAAAGTGAAACTACGACGGCCACCAGCTCCCTGGATGACTGAAGAGGTACGGAAGGTCATGACTAGGCGAAATCGAGCATTTGCCCGGTTCAAGAGGAGCAGATCTGAGGAAAACTGGTTGTCTTCTAAGAAGGCCAGAAACAGATGGAATCAGATGGTACGTTCTGCAAAACGCCGATTTATCCATAGCAATATAAGTAATTCTTCGCCAGCTGATGTGTTTTTTTTTTTTTTTTTTTTTTTTTTATGGGATAGGGTGACAAACTAGCACACAGTCCACCTGATGGTAATTGGTTGCTGTGGCCCATAGACATCTACATCTATCCTCGATTACGAATCAAAATGCAGATGCGTTGTCACCCATGAGGACTAAGATGGAATGCCTCGTTTCCAGTAAAAAGGGTCTCCGGTTCTCTACACTCACCATACGAAATACAGCAGCATTAAGCTACTATTTCACGCTGGTATTCTGTGAGAGCGTGGTCCTTCCCCGGTCGAGCCGACCCATTCATGCTACAACTATACTACTAATATAACTGCAGCATGGCTCTACCACGTATAAAATGTGTGGAAATTTCTTAGTTCTCTAGGTGTGGGCAAAACACCCTCTTTGGATTGTGGTTTATCGCTTTTTCACGATGCTTTAAATCTTCATTTTGCTTCTGCTTCTGCGTTGGACCTTTCAATCCGATCCCAAACAGTCACTTACATAGCCTCAATTCCGTCTCCACACATACCAGTCTTTCTTTTTAACCCTGTATATCAGGATGAAATCAGAAAGATCCTTCTGGCAATAAAATCCAAGGCTGTCGGTTGCGATGATATTAGCAGAGCCATGATTGTTAATATTCTAGAACACATTATCTCCGCAATCACATATATTGTTAATTTTTCGCTTGACTCGGGTCAGTTTCCGAGTCAGTGGAAAAACGCTTTCGTTAGACCCCTTCCTAAAGTATCCAATCCCATACTTCCCAATCACTTCCGTCCCATATCAGTTTTACCTTTCCTATCTAAAGTTTTGGAAGCCTGTGTTCATAAGCAAATTTCCAATTTCATATATAAACATAACCTGCTGAGTACTTTTCAGTCCGGCTTTCGTCCTGGTCACAGCACTACAACTGCCTTACTTAAAATAACTGAAGACATTAGAGAAGGAATGGAAAACAAGAAAGTTACAGTTGTAGTGCTCGTTGACTTTTCTAATGCTTTTAACACAGTTGACCATGATATCCTTCTTGCTATCCCTTCTTATTACAGGTTTGCACCGTCAGTCCTGGAATGGTTCTCATCTTATCTTCGCGGACGTCAACAGTCTGTCCACGTGGGGCAAATGAATTCACAGTGGGTTGACCTGATTTCTGGCGTACCGCAAGGCGGTATACTTTCTCCATTAATCTTCTCTATTTTTATTAATTCCATCACATCTAATATTGATTGTTCGTACCATCTGTATGCTGATGACCTACAAATTTATGTATAGTCTGACATTTCTGACATCCATTATGCGATAAACAAATTGAATTCAAATCTCAAGTCAGTCTGTGATTGGTCTATGCGTTTTGGAGTGTCTGTCAACCCTACGAACTGCCAAGCGATGATTGTGGGTAGCTCAAGGATGCTTGCTAAAATAGATGCCGCTAGTCTACCTCCCGTCTATTATAATGATCGTCTGATACCGTTCTCTCCCTCAGTTAAAAATCTAGGTCTCCATACCGATAGTACTCTGTCCTGGGGGGTTCATATCTCCGAAACATGTCGTAAAGTCTCTGGGTCTTTACGTTCACTTTATCGATTGAAAAATTTTCTCCCCCTTTAAGACTAAAATTATGCTTGTACAGTCACTTATACTACCAATCATTGATTATGCAGACGTGTGTTACCCGGATTTAAACCAAAATCTTCTCAACAAGCTAGAGCGCCTTCTCAACAATTGCGTCAGATACATTTTGAATCTCCGTAAATTTGATCATATTTCTCACTATCGCTCTCGCCTAAAATGGCTTACTATTAAACAGAGGCGTGACTCTAGAATTTTGCTTGTTCTCTTCTCTATCTTAAATGATCCATCCACTCCTTCTTATCTCAAGGAAAAATTTCAATATATTTCCCTAACGCATGATAGAACTCTGCGTTCCTCATATAATAATAAACTAAGTATCCCTCTACATTTTACTAATTTTGTTGGTAAATCCTTCACAATTCAGGCTGCACTGCTCCTTGGAACTCCTTGCCCGATGACGTCAGAAAAACATCTAATAAGACTGCTTTTAAAAGATTGGTACATAAGCATTTTATGAAAATATTAGATGATAGTTAATATGGTTAATTTTGGTTACCTTTGTTGTTATTTTATTTATAGGTTTATATTATATATCTATTTGTATTTAAAATATGTATATATTTATATATCTATGAATATGTATGTATATATTATATATTATCTGTATTATATTTTGGAGTATATAAGTTTATTGAATTTGTATATATAATATTAGTTTGTTTTTAAGTTTATCAGTAGTTTTTTTCCTTGATTTACTCTATTGTTCATTTTATTTTGTCACCTAACACATAATTTCCACACGTCCTGGGTTGACTGGGAGAGAATGCCTAATGGCATTAAGTCCGCCCTTTGTAATCTTTTTATGGTGCAATAAAGTGTAAATAAATAAATAAATTTGAACGTAAATGAGGTAAGTTGATGACTGAAACTAGCGCTGCTTCGTGTTCTCTGTAAACACGGTGGTGATGAATGTAATTACCATGTATCTCCAGGTCACAAGGCTCATCACTGGTTAGTATATAGGTTACAAAAGTAGGTTGTGTTGCCGTAGAAGGAAGGGAAAATTTCTCGCCGAGCAAGGTGTTCGGGGAGCGGCCAACATTCCGTGAGATAGAACGTAGATGTTCTATATATACTGTTTACGATTCGGAATTTTGATAGCGTGATTTTGGCTTCGGTGTGTTTCTCTTGCGGCGCGACGACAGTGTCGCCACATCACCCCCGTGCTCAGACCAAAGGTCGATATTGCAGCCTCATTGTCGACGAATGTGCAAGTGCCAGTGGATTGCCTTGTAGTCTGCGGTGAGTCGTAAAGAAAGCAAGTAAACTGCGAAAGTGCCGTGAAACAGTGGCGAGCAGGCAGAGCTTTACTGCTCACCTCTGTTTCACGGCATAGCGCAGAGCTTGAAGGAACAGGAAGCATTATTATTCCAGTGCTGCGATGAACCTTGTGAAGCTAGATGGCTTGCAGGATATGAAGACTGCAGACCATATTTGCTCGGGAGCGATTGGGTGGGGTATTTTATGACGATGATGAAGCTTGAAGTTTCCAAAGGTTGTTGGTTGCGTGTTCAGATCACTTCAGGTGGTCACCACTGTGGCCGTGGTAGGAAAAGGGGAGATCTCCCACCGGGCAAGGTGTTCTGCCCGGGGAGCGACCAACACTCCATGTGATAGTTCGGAAATGTTCTATATATACTGTTTATGATTCGGAATTTTGATAGCGTGATTTAGGCTTCGGTGTGTTCCGCTTGCGGCGCGACGACAGCTCCGCCACAGGTTGCTTGCTGATCTTGTTTCCTCAGTGTTTGGCCAGTGTCGTTTTTAGCTTTATAAAAACAATACAATTTTCTGCTTTAAATTGCTGTACCTCAATGTCTTGAGTTATAATAGCATGTTGCGTGCAACAAGTAAGACAATTCTCAAATTTCATCAACTGTTCTATGCAGATAAGTCTACCCTGGTAGAGGGCTCTATTTTCTTCGGTACACAGGAAATCATTACCAGCAGCAAGGGAGTGACAGGGTTTCGCATCTGGTAAGTATTTTATCAATTTCACCAGGTGGTAAGGATATTTTATGAAGATGGTAATCGTATCGTTTACAGATCCGCGGAAAATAGGTATGGAATAAACCTTAAAATAATTGTAAGAATTATTAGCAGTTAAGGAAATCGCCATTTTCAATAATATCTGGTTTAACTTAAGTTTTTCTTAAGTTGTTTCTTATGATTTGTTCTAATTTATGCCAAATAAATTTCGTTTGGTGGGTACACTCAATTTTAGGTATTGAACATTAGTTTTTAATGATTTAAGAGTTCTGTAGATTTAACAGTAGAGAGATGAAGTATATATACTCTACTAAAACCTAGGGCAACCTTTATTTCACTTAATTTATCAAATATTGTTCGAAAATTACTTATTAATAAATTATATTAGCCAAAAATATACGTGGAGAAAACCCAGTTATTTTCTCTAGTTGTTAGATGATTTAGCATTGTTTTTACACTTTTTAGGCATGCATCTAGCATAGCGGAATTATTGCTTACGGTTTTAGGGGCGTTAGTAAAGTTGTCCAACCTTTTAGAGACAGAGTTTCTTAGAGACGATAATTTTATTGCGACTTAGCTCCGAGGTAAGTCTATCATTTTAGAGAATTTTCATGATCGATGTTTCCCGTATTAATTTTTAAAATAGAACCTAATGGATTTAGGTTCCCTCTCTTAAAGCGTTGCGGCATAAGTTGTTGAAATTTTTGAACGGTAATATTGCGTATGTATTCTATATGGGTTTTAGGACTTATAAATTTTCAAGGATATGTTTTTTTACTTCTATTAGTTTATTGAGTTTATGATAATAGGTCCTTACATTTGAAGTTGGCGTGTTTTACGCGAGGAATATAAAGTCAAATTTTGTTTGTAAAATATATTTAATTAATCAAAGTACGCACCTTTGTTATCTATGCACTTTTGCCATCTCATAGGTAGTTCGTTGATCCCTTTACAAAAAAAAAAACATGTGGGCGAGAATCAATAAACTCTTTAAAGGTGGTTTGGACTGCCGCATCAAAGTTGAATTTTTTCCTTGTAAGAAGTTGTTCAAATTCCGGAAAAAATAATATGTCGGAGCTAGGTCCGGGCAGTACGTTGAATGTCGTAGACATTCCAATTGTAGCGCATCTAACTTAGTGGTTGTTTGCTGTGTAGTTTGTGGTCATGCGTTGTCGTGAAGCAGCAGTGGCGTAGAGCGATTGACCAATCTCGGTTGTTTAGTAGCTTGTTCTTCCTTCATGGTTTGCATTTGTTGACAATAGATATCTGCTGTAATCATTTGGTGAGACTTTAGAAAGCTTTAGTGAACGACGCATGCGCTAGTTCACCAAACACTCAAAAGTAATTTTTTCTGAGTCAATTTTCGTTCAAGGCTTTTTTTACTATCCTGATTTGCTTAAGTAGATTAATACAGTTTTATCACTTACCTCAAAGCCTGCAGTTATCTCTGAAGTGCTTCATGATGGATCCGCTTCCACAATAGCCTTTAATACTTCATTTTCCACTTTGGTCTCCGGCCGTCTACGGGGTTGGTTCTGAAGGTTGAAATTTCCAGAACGAAAACGTTGAAACCAAAAACGTACCGTGCTTTCTTTTGCGACACCAGCACCGTACACATCATTAATCCTTTGATCTGTTTCTGTAGCACTGGTGCCACGGTAGAACTCATACTCGTAAATATACCAATATTTCATGTTTTCTATTATGTGGTAAAAAGCGGCGCCAAAGAAAAAAATATTGAGGAAAAGACAAATGAATGACTGCTTTCAAAATTCAAATGTACCAACTAAATTAATTTATAAATTTGAGTTTGGAATTCTTAACCAAAGAGGAGATATATCAGATCAAAGTGGTCAGTACGAAAAAACGCTAATTTCATATGTAAGGACCCAATATTTAGCAACGATTAGATTTTGGTCGTCATGAATGTTTTCTAAATTTAAAGTATTTATTATAGTGCAGTGATCTGTTTGGGCATATGTTTGTCCTTGTTTTACTGGAAGTATCCTCAGTTCTCCTCAAATGAGTGCATATCATGGGCCAGGATTGGTTTCGCAATCATCAGTATGCACCACCTGTGGAAAGCGTTTGATATTTTTAATCGTAGCTTTAGTCTTTCTTTCACCTACTTGTATAGGTTCTATATTTCTTTCGGCTCTGCCTACTACCTTAGTCTTAACATATCGCAGATTAACCTTGCTTTTTCTTTTGTTGGTATCCTTAGAAAATATAGTCAAACAACATGGAAATACTCATCTTCACCACCTCCCTTTTTCCTAATCTTTTCTTTAATCGCTACCATATTTTCGACTGAATAATTGTATCAGAATTTTGTTTGCTTTGCGTGGTCTCTTATTATGTGTTATACTGCTTATCTATTTTTGATATTTATACTGCTTATCAATTGCTGTATTAAATGAGCTACCCGTGTCAGTATGTCCGAAAACTTCCTCGAAGGGTGTTAGCTCTGTTACCGAATGAATGATGTTATTATATGCTAGTTTGGAATACGTCATAACTGATGGTGCATCGGTATGTTTTCTTTCGTATTTTACCAATCTATAAATTTCTATAATTGCCGAGTGTAAGCATTCTATAAGCCACATTGAGTTTAAGCTATTTGGAGCTCCGATATGTAGCTCAATGTTGTGTAAGCTTAAGAATTCCTCAATTAAATCAGTGTTAAATTCAGACACCGGAACTGAACCTAACTTTTTTGGTATTACGTAAAGCGAAAAGTACTTCATTAAAGCTTGGACTACTTTGGGGGTAGATCTATTTGAAATTTCAATAGCTTGGCCTTTTTTGCTGTACGCGTCTATGATAGTGGGATAATGCTTTCTCTCCATGTTAAACAGGGCTATAAATATTTCTTGAAACGGAGCATCTTGGATCTGGGTTAATGGAATTGTAGGTTCAATTGGCTTCCTGTCATATTTCATTTTTTTACAAGCAGTATAACTATTTATTAATGCCGAAACAGTTTCTTGAAAATTATCCCAATAGTAAATTCCGCGGATTCTAACTAACGTCCCTTTAATGTCCCGGTGACTTAACTTTCTTCGTAATACTTAACTACAATCGCTCTTTTTTATTTTATTTTTCGTCTACAACAAAAATTATTCGTTTTTTACATTCAGAAAATTGAACTTTATCCTTTTGGAAAAGGTGTATAATACTATTTTTAATTGTCTTGGATATTTTTTCTATTCAAAATATATAAAATATTTAATTCTAGGCCTAATATACTTCTTTAAAAATTCATTAATCAATTCGGAATTTTCTAATGGTAAGAATACTTCTAATACCCTTTGTTTCTTTCTAGAAATATTCTCAAACTGAAATTCATTTTTAAACCATGAAAATACTAATATTTGATTTGGCTATATATCGATAGCTTCATGTAATATTTCATTATTATTATGTAATATTCCGTTTGTAATATTACGCCCTACTTTGATTGTGGTGGTAGTGTTATAACATAATTCTAATTATTATTAACTATTGGTATGCAAGTTGTTGTGATTTTAACATCAGAAGGGTCAACACCGTCAATTTGATGGCAAAATGATTTTGATCGCTAATAACTTATCTATTTTTCAGTTTGTATTCATATTTGGCGACTTTTCCTAACTAATGGTTGTATAAGTTTTAACATAATAAGAATAAGTGAGTTATGATTGTTAAACGAGAAATGCTTACTTATTCTTAATAAGACTGGATGTCGTCATTTTGACGCCACATCAATTAGTGTGAAGTATTAAAAACAAAAGATTTCTTTCTATCTTCTGACATTTATATTTTATATTTCTTGACATGACTTGTAGATACAATCGATTCTATGAGGTGAATTGTTGTGTGTTTACATCATAAAATGAGTTTGATTCGACTGTAGACTTTACAAATAGAACAAGAGCTATTGCGACTTAGTGGTATTTATGAAGATGCCTCATGTGATGAAAGTGACAATGAATCAGTGTAGCTTTGCGAAAATGCGGATGGAGATTTTCAACGACAACAAGAAAGTTTCACATCGGAGAATTCTGAAACTGATACTCCAACTTAAAGTCCTTTTGATACTGAAATGCAGGACAGGAATTTACACAGTGAACGCGGCAGACAAAAACTCGTGGAAGCAGATTTGGACTTGACAGAAGACCAAAGTACTCTAGAAGTAAACACGTGGACTGCACTGCAGCTATTATGGTTGTAGTATGAATGGATCGGCTCGACCGGAGAAGAACCACGCTCTCTCGGAATACCAGCGTAAAATAGTAGCTTAATGCTGCTGTGTTTAGTATGGTGAATGTTGAGAACCGGAGACCCGTTTTACTAGAATCGAGGCATTCCATCTTAATCCTCAAGGATGACAACGCATCTGCATTTTGATTCTTAGCGAGGTTAAATGTAGACATCTATGGGACACAGCATCCACTTACCATCAGGTGGACTGTGTGCTCGTTTGTCGCCCTTATCCTGTAAAAAATATAACTCATGGCGGGAGGCTAGTCAGAGCCTCACCATTTCCAGAAGTAGATGTGAGTCAAGTAGCTAGTGATGGCACTGAATGGATGTGTATTTCTAGTGGTAGTGTAACGGGCCGTCGAAGTCAGCAAAACGTACTTAGAGAAGTTTCATGTCTTACTCCTTATGCTAAGCAGTGTGTAGAAAACAAAAATTTGCAATCAAGTTTTGTTTATTAGTGGATTTTGAAAAAATCTGTGTGGTGGCTTTAAGGAAAAGATGTTGAACGATTTTCATTAACAGAACATGTAGATAAAGATTTCTTATATTTACGCGAACACTAAACATTGATTCAAACTACTTTTACGGATTTTATCGCGTTTATTTATGTTATTTTTAATACTCGGACGTTTCGGGTGCTTTCCAGCACCCATGGTCACGGGGGACATGGGGTACAGGGGAATAAACGCGATAAAATCCGTAAAAGTAGTTAGAACATGTAAATATGAAATTGTTACAACCTTATCTCAAAAAAGGTCAAAACGTTACAATGGATACTTTTCACATCTCTAAAATTTAGCAGAAAAGCTAAGATCTGAAAATACAAGTTTTGTTGGAACAAGGAGACGAGCAAGATGAGAAGTACCTCCAATTTGTAGAAACATTTGTACACAACGATAAGAAACCTTTATTTCGAAATTGGCAACAAACGCAACCCTAACAGTTTATCTAGGTAAACCAGGAAAAAATGTCATTATCTTGAGTACACTCTATCAAAGTGTTCATATAGATCTGATTTAAAAAAACTTCCTGAGACTGTACAATTTTAAAACGAAACCAAGGTAGGCGTATACATAGTTGACCAAATGGCACAAAAGTACACCGTAAGAGCTACAAGAGGATGGATAGTCCATGTCTTCTACAACATTATAGAATTTGCCGCTGTAAATTTATGGTTTGTTTATAGGAAAATTAAAGAAAGGTGAGCTGAAGGTGGGGAAATTTGGTATAGAGCAACGAAATCCAAGTGCCAAGGCCAAATTCATGGACAAAGAGGGTCTCTTTTTGATGAATTCTCTCTTCCAGAAGCGGCCTCACAGAAAGTGCACCTGGTCGAGTTCCGATGGTCCGAAAATAAATTAGATTAACTTCATAATGACGACTAAATGGCAACTATTCAGTAATTTCTCAGTGATCGCAAGGGCAAAATCTGTCAGCGATCACCGAATGGTTAGAGGCACACTGAACCTAGACGTTAAGTTAGAGAGGTCTCGTCTAATGAATTCAACACTACATCCTCCTCATGCTCTAATTCAAAGACCCGAAACCCTTCAACTCGAGTTACAAAACCGTTTCCAGTGCCTAGAAACTGTTCATGTGGTCAGAGCTAATTTCTGTAAGACCCGCTGCAGAAGAATACAAAAACTCTCCAATCACACTCTTAATATCATGGCTGTTAAACGGGAGATGAATCTGCAGTCGTCAGCAGATTTGAATGCATTCAGGCATTTTAACTACATATATTGATATTATGTCGGAAATGGTGTAACACTATAAGCAATTGTGTTGGAAATTCAACAGGATAGCGTTAATTATTAAAAATGGTACAAAATGTGAGAGCTGATATTCAACTTGCTCTCTTGCTTGCGCAATTTATTGTTATCAAAATAGGACAGCGTAACGCTCTCATTCAGCCATAGAGTCGAATTACAGTATGACCGTACTGCAGTGTGTCCATGCAGTACGGTCAAACTATAGTATATAGCAGTATATATATATATATATATATATATATATATATATATATATATATATATATATTTATATTTTATGTATGTGTAGCATGTACATTTTTGAATTGGATGTGATTAAGACAACTTTACTGCACATAACTCACTCTCTGTTCTACCACCCAAGGTTAGTTTGTAGAGAATGCCATATAGCATTAAGCTTGCCTTTTGTACAAAATCTTTGGTGCAGTAAAATAAAAAAATAAAATCTCCAAATGCATGCGGTGGGACTAACGCAACTTCAATACAACTCGTATTAAAGAAGCGATTAAGAGGAACCAAGGCTCCAAAGTCTTTGCCAGATATCTGTCTGCCAGAAAGAGCCAACTGTCAAAGCTGAAGACTGAGTGTGGCAGCATCGTTTCCAGGACACCTGAGATTTTGAGTAAGATTGACAGGTTCTAAGGGCAACAGCAGCAACGATCCAAGAGCAAGTCTTATCCGACACTACTCCAACAATATCACGGAAGTCAGTTTGAGCGAGATTAGAATGGCTCTTTAGCACCTTAAAAACTGAAAGGAACACCTATCCTTAAAGTCCTTCGGAAGCTTTTTAATTCCTTCTTCCGTGTCGGCAATAATCCGGAGTTGTGAAGCAGAAGTGCGGTGGTCTTGTTCTTCAAGAAAAGCGTCAATGCTCTCTTGAAAAACTATATACCGATTTTCCTTCTGAGCCGCGTCTACGTGTTGTTATCGAGTCATTACAATTCGTCTCGCACGCAGATTAGACGACTTTCAGCCTTGAGAACAATTTGGTTACAGAAAAGGCTTCACTACCATAGACCACATATATACCCTGTGCCAGATTGTGCAGAAGACCGAAGAGTACAATCTGCCACTTTGCCTGGCGTATATGGACTAAGAGAAATTTGGGTGGTGTTATAGTCCCTTCAGCGGTGTCAAGTTGACTGTCGGTATATCGAAATGCTGTGGTGTTTGTACAGTAGGGCTACGATGGCTATCCGAGTACAGAAGCAGAGTACGTAACCTATCCAAATGCAGAGAGGTATAAGACAGGGTGACGTTATATCCCCGCTGTCACCTCGAAACTCTTCACCGCTGCTTTCGAAGACGTTTTCAACTAATAAACTGAAAATTATACGATACTAACATCAATGGTGAATACATCACTCACCTACGATTTTCCGACGATATAGTCCTTATGGCAGAATCGCCGAAGGACCTAAGCACTATGCTCAATGACCTCAATAGAGAGGGATAGGTCTTATGATAAACACGTACAAAACAAAAATCATGTGTAACGTCCATGTCACACATATGCCGATCTTTAGAGAGGTTGAGGTTATGGAGAGGGCTGTACTTGGGGTTTATCAGCGTGATAAACTTAGACATGAGGTTATTCACAGTAGAACCAGAGTGACCTACATAGCTCAACAGATCAATAAGCTGTAATGGCAATGGTTGGTCGTATAGGTCGAAGAAACGATGATGGTGGGGAGATAGGTTTCCAAGTGGCAGCCTCGTACCAGTGGGCGAATTGCAGGACGACCCCGTACTAGATGGAGTGACGACCTGGTAAAACATGAAGGAAGGAAGTGGATGCAAATGACTTAATACCGTGCTTTTTGGCATTCCTTGTTGGATGTCTGTTCAGCAGTCAACTTGTAAAGGGCTGTATAATGATGACGAAGATGATGAATTCATGATAGAGATACTTGACGCTAGCGAGAAAAAAAGCATTTGCGATATTTTATTTCGCATGAAAATCGCTATATAACTATGATCCCGAAACATAATGTCACCGCGTGGGGGAGACAATAATAATTGATTACATCTTTTTTGTGCAAAACACGTCTCATTGCTACTGTAATACTAAGGGATCAATAAAACGGTTTACTTCAAGTGATCAGTGACATTCTTTCCCAAAAGCATTATAAGGTTTGTGTGACAACAGGCTGAAGTCAGGAATCTGTCACTTTCTTTGAAGCCATGGTAATATGTGGCACCATCGCAGCACCACGTACGTCTGTTAAAATACTTGACTTTTTAATTAAATCAAATTTGTTTATCCTATCTCATAAAAATATCAATTATTTTGCAACCTTCCGCTAACTAAATACAATGATGTGTCTTACCTATTGGAGAGCACCTCCCGCCCTCCCTCAATTGCGTGCAGTAATTCCGTCACCACTAGTCCCAGTACCACTACTCCCAACACCACTATTCCAGGTAAGACGCACTATCGATGGTATGTCTTACCTGGTTAAAATAAGGTTATATATAGGTTAAAATAAAGTTACTTTAGAGGGAGCAAATAATACAAAACTCAAGAGGCTGAATTCTGTGCACCGCCAAAATATATTTGCGAATAAATTGTAATAAAAAGTCTAATTCAATTTATAGAATTACGGAAGTGTTTTAAAATAACATTGGTTTCCACTTTTAGCTGGAAATTGTTTTAGAGAGGAAAAAGATAATTACTAGTACACAAGCAAATATTTTTATTTCGTTGCTTGGATTTATTTATGTGTAAGGATTTATTGAATTTTTACATAATCCTAGATATATGCTCCTCATAATAGAAGGTAAATCGGTCCGATTTAATGATTTTTCTATAAATTAAGATGCCCATATTTTTTAATTAAATGTAATAGGTCAATTACCATTCCGTATGCTAAGAGGCCTTCTCTTAGCATACGGAATGGTAATTGAGTCTTAAGAGGTTGGGTCAACCGATTTTTGTATTCGTTCTACACGGTCGGGTGGTTGACTCAACTTGTCAGTTGTCTCTAGTATTTAAAGAGTAAAGACGTAAGGACGTACTTTTAAAAATGGCTTCTTGCTTTTCTAAACAACAAAAAATCGGTTTAGCTTTAACGTTTTTGTGCTTGAGTGAAGATGAAAAAAAAGAAAATGGATGAAATTGTGGCTGAAAGAGCGCATTACTTTAAACAATCTCAATATTTTAAGGATTCTTGATTCTGAAGACTTTCGGAATTTTCTAATAATGGATCGAGATACTTTTATTGAATTACTTGAGATGGTGCGTCCAATGATTACAAAAAAAATACAGTTATGCGTCAAGCCGTGTCTGCTGAAGAACGATTAATAGCTACATTAAGATTTTTGGCTACGGGAAGAAGTTATAAAGATCTGAGATTTAGTACAGTTACATCATTTCAATTGCTTTCAAAAATTATACTTTATAAACCTCCAAGAAGAAACAAGGATTTGTTTGTAAAGGAGCTTGGCAGGTATATTTCAAACTATGACACTAATAAAAACCTCTTATTAATCGACGATTCCAACATTGACCTAAAAACCATTTCATCTTACAGGGACACTTACTTGCAAATACTCAGCGAGCGCGGATTGATGTGCGGAATTTCAAACTATACCAGAATTGAAAAATTATACCAGAAACTTGTTGGGCGATATACAAGGCTTTGAAGAAAACAATCAAGCTAGTGTACAATGACATTTATTTATCCTTTTCAAATATTACAAATTCACTTATTGCACTAGCCGGTCCTTCGTATATTATTCTATTCGTATGTGATGGTATGGTAGGGTGCGATGGTGATGTTTGGGTGGGATGTGGTGATGGTGATGGTTTCGTAGGATGTGGTGATGATGATGGTTTGGTGGGATGTGGTGTTGGTTTGGTGGGATGTGGTGATGGTGATGGTTGGGTGGGATGTGGTGATGGTTGGGTGGGATATGGTGATGGTGATGGTGATGGCTGGATGTAATATGGAGATGGTGATGACTGGATGTAATTTGGGGATGGTGATGGGTGGCTTTGTTGTGGTGATGTTAATGACTGAATGTGATATGGAGATGATGATGACTGAATGTAATTTGGGGATGGTGATAGTCGGGTATATTGTGGTGATGATGACATCTGAAAAATAGGGAAATTTCGAGATCTTTTTGTTTCGATTCTTGAATCAAAATTAAGGTTCCCTGTTTTTGCAAGAAAAAGGACATCAGAAATTAGTTTCTCAGCCACTTGGCGTTGAAATGTTTCAACCTGATCTAGTTGTTCTCCTACGTACAAGCCAAATGAGTTTATTTCCTTCTGATTTTCTTTTCTATTATCGCTTTGCAATAATTCTTGTGCAGTATCTATTAATTTCCTTTTTTTAATTTCCAAGATATTTAACTTTTTTCTGCCCTTCTCATGTTCTGATGGTCTGGATTCCTGAAAAAAAATATATTTGTTTCAGTTACCCTCATCGAAATATGAATGGGATATGGCTGCGAAATCTTTTCAAGAACAATGGCAATTTCACAACTGTGTAGGTTGCATGGATGGCAAGCATATTTTAATTGAAAAACCATCTGGAACGGGATCATTGTTCTACAACTACAAGGGTACATTTAGTGTGGTGTTGTTTGCAATTGTCAATGCAAACTACGAATTCATTTATGTTCATACGGGTTCAAATGGAAGTATGTCAGATGGAGGAATACTCAAAGCCACCAGGTTCTATGAAAAACTTATCAACGATGACCTTAAGTTGCCAGAATCATTTATACTGCCAGGTACAAACTTAACAGTACCGTATGTTTTTTTAGGAGATAGTGCGTTTGCACTTGAAACAAATATAATGAAACCATTCCCCGATAAGAACATCACTAAGGAGAAAAGAATATTCAATTATCGTCTATGCAGAGCTAGAAGAGTTGTTGAAAATGCTTTTGGCATTCTTGCTTCACGTTTCAGAGTATTTAGGCAACCTATTAGCGTTAAAATTGAAAACCTGGATGCAATTGTTCTAGCCAGTTGTGCGTTACACAACTTTCTGAGACAAAAAGTCGAAAATTTATTGGACCCCTTCAAGTGCTGACTATGAAGACTTACAACATGAAATATTTAGACCTGGAGAATGGCGACAACAGGGTACCCTAACCCCTCTTCATCGAACTGGTGAAAGGAATACTAACGAGGGGCAGGAAGTGAGAAAAACCTTAATGGATTATTTTAATACAACTGGCAAAGTATGCTTTCAAGACAAAATGGTTGAAATAGTTATGGAAAGAAGAGAATAAAATTGTTTATGATATTTCTTTAGTAATTTGGGCCATTATAAGGGGGTAGGGGGAAGAGGGGGGGACATACTATTAAAGGGGGCTCTCCCCCTTATACATCACCAGAAACATTTAAACTTTACTTATGCTTAACCAGAAACATATAAATTTTACTTTTTTTTGCTTTAAAAAATCTTGGTCAAGACCAATTTATAATTTATAGCACCCAACCAACAAGTAGGTACCTACTTTTTTAATTTATGTAACCCAATTTTATTTTAAAATAAAATATTCATTGACTTCCGGTCTATTTACTAAAAAATCATCAATCACCTATCTAGTGGACAATCGAAATTATACGAAAACTATAAGAATATTAGAAGTTTGTAATTTCGTAAGATAGTTTTGTAATTTGTTTTTATGATTTTGTAATTAAACGCTATACGAAATCCTTTATCTATTTTAGGAGCAAATTATGTCAAAGTAAAATTTACCTTAAGAATTTGTTTAGGCTATTTTTCAAAATATTAAAATCACCTAGGTGGATTGAAAAGTACTCGGCCTAACACAGATCCATTCAATTCTAAAAATCAAATCTACCCACATTATTTAGTTCAGTTCAGACTAGTTCATTGTGTGAAGTTCGAAACGTGTGCGATAATTAGTTGTGATTTTGTAAATTTATTAACAAAGTAATCGGACATAATTTCCGCGAATGGAGCAAATCGAGCAGCGTGCCGTCATTAAGTACCTCCATAAGAAGGGGCTATCATCAAAAGCCATCCATGATGACATGGTCAGTACATTAGGCGATTGTGCTCTGTCATATTCATCCGTCAAAAAATGGATAGCAGAATTTAAGCGTGGTAGAGAGAGTGTGAAAGATGAACCCCGCTCTGGAAAGCCTTCGACGTCAACTACTGACGAAAATATTAAAAAAGTACTTGATTTAATAATGGGAGACCGCAGATTAAAAATTAGAGAGATAGCCGAGATTATAGGCATCTCTTATGAACGAACTCAAAACATCATTGTCAACGAGTTGGGTTTCCACAAGGTGTCTGCGAGGTGGGTTCCGCGACTGCTTTCAGTTGAACAAAAAAGGACGCGATTGACTATTTCACGCGACTGTTTGGAGTTATTTGAAGCCGATGCAGATGATTTTTTGAATCGTTTTGTTACTATGGACGAAACATGGGTTCATTACTGTACACCGGAAACAAAACAACAATCAAAACAGTGGAGAAGACCTAGTTCACCACCCCCTAAAAAGGCTAAGTCGATTTTGTCGGCAAATAAGGTGATGGCTTCAGTTTCTGGGACTCGAAAGGTGTGATTATGATTGATTATCTTGAAAGGGATCAGACTATAAACTCTGATTACTACTGCACCTTACTACGTCGTTTACGAGAGGAAATAAAAGAAAAACGTCGAGGAATGCTCAGAAGAAAAGTCCTGTTTCATCAAGATAACGCCCGTGTTCACACGTCAGTACAGTCAATGGCTGAAATTCACAACTGTGGCTTTGAACTGTTACCGCATCCGCCGTATTCACCTGATCTGGCACCATCAGACTTCTTTCTGTTCCCTAACCTAAAAAAACACTTGGGAGGTCAAAGATTTTCGACAAACGACGAGGTCAAAGCAGCTGTAGACGCATATTTTGACTCTAAGGAAGAATCATTTTTTTTCAACGGTCTAAATGCTTGGAAGGGGAGGTGGCAAAAGTGTATTGAACTTGACGGTGATTATGTAGAAAAATAAAAATATAACTGACTTAGTATATGTTTATTTTCTTGGTTAGGCCGAGTACTTTTCAATCCACCCTCGTATGTACTCACTTCATCACTGGACAGCGTGTCTACCCCGCATCTTGATTGTTCATCTTTCTTGTCAAAAATAGGCAGCAGCAAATTATAGTACCACAGGTTAGGAACATGGACATCATTGGCTCCTGCTCCCGTACGTTTTGATTCTTTAACCTAAATAATTAACAAGACAAGGATAGGCTAAGACTAGGATAGTTATCATGCAGCCCTTTTGTTTTTATTATAAGGACTTAAAGATTATTTAATTACAGTTAATGATGAATAGAAAATTGTGTATATATATTTCGTTTAAAGGTTATGTTAGTAGTCTATCTACTAAAATCATTATCTACATTAAAAATGTAAGTAAAAACTAATGCTATATTTGTCTGTGAAATATAGTATATAAGTATAAGTAATAATAAGTAAAGTATAGAATAATTGGCAACGAATGACATTAACTAGCAAAAAATTGATATAATGTCAACGGGATAAACTTCTTTATTTGAAACTATTGAAGGAAAAGAAAGAAAAAACTTTATTTAAACAAAAGTAGGTATTATAAAAAATCACCTTTTTGTGCTCTCTATTGAAAGCCGATCGCATATGCTCAATTTTTTTCTTGATTGCAGCCAAGTTTGCCTCAGGTTCAATTTCTTGAAGCTTGTCCTTTAAAAGCTCCCATGATTGCATTTTTTTATTCCTGTCCTTATACAACTCCGATCCAATATCCCAAAGACAATGTAAATCACAGTACAGTGATAAGAATTCGGTCAGGACCTCACGTTCTTTGCTTCCGTTCGTATCCATAGTGCCGCTAAACATCCGCCTGCGACGACTGCTAAGCGCGCAATGAGGCGCTCTCGTCGGCCGACAGCGTTCCACACGGTCGGCGTCAACCACGGACCCGACGTGTCGTGAGGGCTGCGCTCGCGACCAAGGCCGTCGGACTCAACCAAAATATTGGTCAGACAACCGATGTCTACACTGTCCATTTTTACATCAACCCGACCAAGGTCACGACGGTTGGTGGTTGGTCCCGACCGTGTAGAAGGCCTATAAGCATGTCAATTTCGGAATATCGTTCCTATTTGGAAGATACCTACAATTAGCGAAAATCCTGTTTATATTTCATTATTATTTAGGAATTGAACAAAGTAAATTGTAATTAGTCCTCTTAGTTAAATTTGTAAGTTACACTCTTTATCGGTCTCACTGCATGATAAAGGCCTGGTTTTATTTCTAAGAGGGTTTTTTTAGCACAAGGAAATGGCCGCCGCGCTACCCCAATGCGTGTTGGCTGACTTAACATGTCTTCAAAATATAAGTTTTATTTCTTGAGAGATGCAGATTTCTCACGAAGTTTTACCTCAACGCCGAGAATGTAGTAAATTTTCACTTATAATTACATTTAATTGACCCGTTCTACCTGACCTTCTGCATGGATTAATTGGAGTTAGAGAGAGATTAAGCAGTCTAACCTCTAGCATATTGTCTTTTTACATTCAAACAAGAATGACAAGCAAGCCTATTTATTGGTAGTAATAAATATTTTCGTATGGATAATAAATATATTATATCGATGAATAATAATACAAAACCTATAATTGTTTCAGGTCTAGATGTTTGTTCTTGTGAAATTTATGTGTTTTACTTGCCTCCACAATACAAGCGAAAATCTTAGTTTGGGGTAAAGATTAAAGAAAATTATAATACAACATTATATTTATATTTTATTAGAAGATATATATTTTATAACACCACGCGTTTCTGCCAATCTGTATTCAGAGTATTTCTTATACGATAAGATCAGAGGTTTGAGGTGAGCTCGAAGATTTTGCATTTCAATTAGACAAATGTACGTCCTAACACTGGTCGCTATCCTTATACAAACATATCGCGTGACCGATGTAACGCTCCTGCGGTGAGATCGGAGTTAGAATATAGCTAAAGTAAAATATTAAAATAACAGAGTTAGTTCTGCAAAATCAAATTTCATTAAATGCTAACTTCGGCTGTGATGTAACTAAGAACATATGCATAAGTTATGAATTTTGTCCACTAAGCCAAAATATAATAAAAATAAAATATTGACTCAAGCGTTGGTTTCGCCATTTTTTCTCTTGACAGTAGCGATTCTTTTCTGCATGCAGAGAAGATATGAACCTCTTACACATCGTACCGAGTATCTAAAGCCTCCAGAGATCTTATATAATCAGTGCCTGATTTAGAGTTCTGACAGCTCAAGGATAACTATGAATATGCGCACCCCCCACCCCACTGGCCTCTTCTGCTAGTGCCTGTCCAGCCTAGGAAATTGTTTACTATATTTTGTTATTTATTGGGCGTTTCCAACGTGTAGTTAGGATTATAAGAACGTTTATTACCACATATCGTCTCGCGTGTGTCGTAGGAGGCGACAGAGGGAAACGGAAACAGGAAATGGGCGGCAGCATTTTCCTGATAACAACTCAAAATCATAAAAACCTGCCTGCGAAGCGTGACAACATTGACTAAATTTCTCCTCAATCAATATTGGGGGTAGCCTATGTTTAGCAGTGACTTCTAAAGGCTCTAATAGATAAATGGATATTTCTTAGTACATACTTGATGTTCTCAAAAATAAATAACTACGAAAGTGTCAAAATATTGGTCTCCTTGCATTGGTCACATAGCAATTCTCGAGGTTTTAAGTTATATATTGCCCACATTGCCTGCTTTTGCAAAATGGGTACTATTTACAATCCAGTTGCTGATCTCCACATAAATATACTGCTAAACATGATTCTGTGGAAGTGAGCAAAGTAGACTAATTTCCGCTTCTTAATCCGTCTTATAACGTAGATCACAGAACTACATTTCGCTTATAAGGCTTAATTCCAATAGAAATTCTGAGAAATTCAGTCGAACTTTCGAAATCTAATTTCTTATCTTGAAAATTAATTACAGCGTTTTAGGGCGAATAAGATAATGCTAACAGTGAACAATTTGTTTTATTGCATTTAAAAGCAAATTGTTAGCTGCAAACCATTTGAAAACAACATTCATTATTTTATTAGGCTGTTTCAGTGCAAAGTCTTTCCTTTTAACCTTAGATAATATTAAAGTACTATGAGAAAAGAGATAAATAGGTATATTTAATGTGTTTTTCAGTGATTTCGTTTGTAGATTTGACATAAAAAAGAACTCCATCTGCTCACACTGACTTGTAATAACTACCCTTCTCTACCTTAAAAGGTATGGTTTAAGGTATTAAACTTCTCCGGTAAGATATAAAGACCAAGGCTCTCGGGTGGTATAAAGCATTTTAAGACTTTCATTTCATTGCGACATTATTCCACACGGAGGATGCAAATTTAAAATTAAAATATTATGATCTTAACATTATTTGAATAATATATTTTTATTTAACGCAAATACTAAACATGGAATAAAATATAGTTTTACGGATTTAATGGCGTATAATTCTATTTTTTCACATTTGAGTCGAGAATAATAAAGTTCAAATTAAGCGCGACAAAATCAGTAAAATTATTATTATTCCATTATTTGAATAAAGTATAGTATTAAATAATCAAATTTTGATACCGTAATTAATTTACTAATAAGTAATTAACTAATAATTTTTTTAAGTAATTAAAATAAATATTAGTAGAGAGGAGAGGTTTGATTTCATCATCATCATCTTCAACAACTAAAACACATAAATAAAGCTTTAATGGATATTAACTAAAAAATAAATTATATTTACTCCTTTAATTAAATAAAACCTTCTTACAACTTATTGCAAACGGACCTATGTCAATATCACAAAGGGGAGAAAAAATTTCCTCTTTCTCCAAAATAATTTTAACTTTTGCTTCCAAAAAACTAACGGCTCTATGAAGATATAAGATACAAATATAATCAAAATAATAATCTTTAGGTTAATTGAAATAATTGCGCAAATTGTCAATGCTAACAAAACGGGTTGCATATTTAATCGCCCATCCAAATCTCTTTCATATTTGTAATGGTGGTACTTATTAATTATTATTTAATACTAAATGGAATCTCTAAAGCATGTGTCAATTGGACTAAATTAATATTGTTATTAATTGTATTATAATATATATATATATATATATATATATATATATATATATATATATATTACGTGTCACTTTGTTTGTCCGCGATGGACTCCTAAAAAATTGTAAAATATCAATGCAATTAGGCTTTTATTCCGTTCATCTGTTACACCTCATTTTTTACCATCTTGATGGTAAAAATATCACCCAGACAAATACAATTTAGAAAGCCTTGGTAGCTCAGATTGTTAGCGCTGTAAATTTCACAGTACACGAGCAGCCTGGGTAGGATCCTCGCCGGCACCAATGAAATTGTTGATTACAATTTTAAGTGCTGATTTACCACGTGCTTTTCAGTGAAGGAAAAAATCGTGAGGAAACTTGCATGTCAGAGAAATAAAAAAAAATATTTCGAAAAATCTGATGTTCGCCAAAACATTGTGGAAGCGCTCAGGACATTTACTTGCCTCAAAACCCTCTAAAAACGAGGGGAGGCCGGTGCACAGCAAAGAAATACCTCTCTTAAGGACACAGATTATAAACGCATAAGCTGTGTCCTTTAACATTAATTTTACGAATATATTTTTAAAAGTATTACATATAACATAAATGTGCGAGAATGTAAATAGATAATAATAGTACATACAAATAGTTATTTTGATATAATCTAAGATGAAAATAGTAATCTTGTGGAGGTGTTATAAAAACCGGTAGAGATTTAGCGCGTAACGGCGATGATTGACATTGTAAAGTATTTAGTTGAGATTGGCCCGGCTTACATTCTGAGAATTGCAAGTGCGAATTGCAAGTACCACCGACAAATGACCAGTGCTTAGGGTGTATTTTATTCACACTAATAACTTGTCACTGCCTGTTCACGCACTTGACATTTATCAGTTATACTTGCCACTTGCACTTGTCACTATACTGTTATATATTACATGGCTTGTAGTTTCGATATAATCTTTAAAAATGACGAAAAAAGGATGCCTTTGGAAGTTATTTGTAGTATCTTCTCAAGTTAAGTAAATCTCTTTTTGAAGCGGTGGTAGATTTGAAAAAAACTACATTTGACAAAAAAAATTAATTTCTTGTGCTCAACCAAATCTTAGAAATACCTTTTGAAGTTTCACATTATTCATTTCGCAATAACTTGGTACACGTGTTCTTACACAATTTAAAATAACTTTTTACGTTAATCCAAAGAACTAAGAAGTTATCTTTATTTCATTACAACATATATATATTTTTCACTAATTTAAAATCGAATCTTTCAAACAAAGCAAAACAAAACAAAAATAACCACATTCGACTTGCGTAAGCTTATCGTTTTTCAATGATATATATAATTATGCATCTTACCATACTGTTTAGATGATTCAAATTAATGTTAATGCGAATAATCGGTAAAAATATTGAAATGATCGAACCTTTACATTTTCGCAGCCAAGAGGGGCATCGACGGAGACTTATTATTCGTCTGGATGAGAGGTCAGCATAAGGTCTATCAGGAAAGGTGCATGATCATCCACATTTGCAATCTGCGTAGGCGAAGTAACCAGTTATGTAAGACCAAATGCCAAAGCAAAGTCATAAAAAAAGTCTCCCCGCATGAACCGAACCATTATCGAGCAAGAGAGATATTAAGTATCAACCGGAGATGACACCTGCGTCTTAGTCAGAAAGAGAAAGGCCGGCTTAGATGTCCAGATTGTAATTTAAGTGTCCCCTGATATTGCAGAAATTCACGAATAGCGTGGCAGAGGTTGCCATGGTCTTGTTGCCCAGTTTTTCCTGAGTAGTTTTTGTGTTGAGTTGAATTTTGTCCCCTGGAAGCCTGAGCACTCACGCTCAGAAGTAGATAAGCTTGGTCGTGGATACTCACCGAGGGATTCTCCCTTATCGGAGATGCTAATACCCTCCTGCGTAGTCTTTTATTTAATTACGCTACCATGTTGTTGGAAGGGAGGGAAATCGAACCTCCAGCCACCTCTCACCAGACGAAACGCAACAACATAGCTTCAACTTGATGCTGGTATTCTGTGAGGTCGTGGTACCACCCCGGTTTGAGCCAGCTCTTACGTGCGACAGCAAAAGCTACCGCGGGGCTCAACCAATGTTCGACTGTAGTAAAAACCGTGAAAGGCACTCCAGAAAATATGGGTTTCCGTAACATGTTTTTATTGAATGCAGCAACTAAGATACAAAATTGAAACTTCTAAATTAATTGTAACCATTTTGTTTGTATTGCTTCAGTGTTACTCATATCTTTTTCAAAGTTCATTAACTGATTACAAGTCTATATTAAACAATTTTGAACATTTATTTCTTCCCTTATCACCTCTTCTATATCTCCTCAAAAATGTTTAAATTAGTAGTTTTAAATGTGTAAAAATTAGTAGAACGTAATAAAGATTTTACAATATTGTATTTAAAATGTAAATATGAATAAAGTTAGAAAAGAAACCCTCATTAATTTACCTTAATGACAATTACCTATGTCAAATAGAGCGAAATCTTGTATCAGCGAATAATTTTATAAAATAAGCTTTTTTGTCGTTTTAATTATAATATTGGTGGGGCCAATTGTCCAGATTTTATCTGGCTCAAAGGACCAGAAAATGGTGACGCTAATGATTCATGGGTTCGATTCCTGGGACGGGCCAAAATATTTATGCGAAATAAATTATATGTGAACTGTATGCGTGGTTCTATATAAACGAACAAGATAGCTGATGTGGCACATGACAGGCTTGGGAAATGCTTTCACTATTATCTAATCTGTTATACAGCCGGTGCCCTGTGCGGGAATTAAACTTGAGCTGCTAGGACAAAGGGCACACAAAAAAGATAACAAAAGAACAGCTCAAGACAATTTCAAAAGGAAGCACTTACCGGGTGGATTTCTTTGGCGGCCTCGAGGACGATGGGTTGGTGATGCAATTGCGTTGAAAAAAAGATATGCGAAGGCGATGCGCGACGACAAATTGCACTATGCGAAGCGGTTACTACTAGGTCGTTCTATGGCGCGACTGTCACAGATGGTCTTCGACTGCGATGCAAGAAAACGAGCGGCGGCAGTGGACGTACTTTTATTGGCAGGCCATCTTCACTTACATCTCGGCGAGGCGCGTATCTTCATGAGACGAAAAGATTCTTTTTTATTTATTTGCTTTTTAAGGAAACATACAGCACAATAAAAATACATTATAAAAACAAATAAAAGTAATCCTAAAACCAATAAAGTTTCCAGAGATATCTAATACATATTAAAGACGTGCAACCACAATATGTTTAAAGATTAAAAAAAAACTAAATGGTATTAATAATTAAACATTAAGTACTAAGAAGTTAAAATTAATACAAAATTTTTTGTATGTATTATATATTATATTTTATATATACATTATTATAACTATTATATTTATGGTGAAAAATAGAGAGTAGTAAGGTGAGGCCATATTCTAGCCCCCCCCCCCTTAAGTGCATGTGGAAGGCATGCGCGGATGGGATGGAGAGATGCACTGGCAAGATAACAACCAACTAAACAAAATGCAAGAGTAATCATTTTTCCGCGCAACCAAATACTATTTAATCTTTCCTTTCAATAAATTTAGGAAAAACATAAAAATATAAATTAAGAACAGACGCTTCAATTTTATTTATTTGTATAGACGATTCATTTCAAAGAGAGTTTCAAATACTAATTATTTCTTAATTATGTTTGATCAAAATCTGTGAAATATACATAAAACATAAACGCCTGTCACCTAGAGGGGTAGGCAGAGACTACAGACTTCCATTTAATACGATCCTGACACACCTCTCTTACCTCCTCCACAATCATATATGCTTGTCGATTAAAGGTACTTATAATTTGGTCCATTTTCAATATATCGACAATTTGTTCGATAAACTTTCGCATAGGACGTCCATTTCCGACTATTCCATTATACAAAAATGAATGAGGAAAGAGTGACAACATAAATTTGCTTTGTCACTCTTTCCTCATTCATTTTTTCTACATTACCAAATTACCGAAGCATTCCTTTCTTAATTCTGGTCACAACATGATCTTGCAAACCGCACTTTTCTTTTGTCACACAAATTTTCACCCTGTCTCTCAGATTCACACTCAGATTCAGTGTGAATCTGAGATTCAGTGCCTTTAGTGACACATTCTGACGTTCCACAATAGAGTGTAGAAACCCATTTACTTTATTTCCTGCTTTCACTCGTCGTTCTATATCCTTATCATATCTCCCATCCCTGCTGATACACATCCTAAATATAGAAACTTATCTACTTGCTCGACCAACTCCCCTTCTATTCTTATTTCACACATCGTTTTTTTTCTTCTCTTTCAAAAACCATAACTTTCGTCTTACTTGCGTTCACTTTCATACTCCTTTCTTTTAATGAGCTGTTCATTAATGTAACCATAATGTGCAACTCGGCCGCCGACAGTACAAATATGACTTGATCATCGGCGTAAAAAAGGCATTTGATAATTAACTTACCAAATCTTAATCCGCATTCTTCAACTCTTAAATTTTCAAAACAACTGTCCATAAATAAATTGAACAGCCACGGGGAAGCCAACCAGCCCTGTCTAACACCTTTATGGATGCCAGAACAGTCTATGTAGACACCGTAGATACTAACACTAGAGTCCCTATAAAGAGACTTTAATGCCTGAATCAACCCAGCGCTCAAACCAAATAAATTCAGTATTTGTCATAACACATCCCTGTCCACTCTGTCATAAGCCTTTTCTAAGTCCATGAACGCACAAAAAACTCTTTGATTTTTGGCCAAAAACTTCTCCGTGATCATGCGAATGGAAAAGACCTGATCTGTACATCCCATTCTCTTTATAAATCCCGCTTGTATATCCCAAATTTTTCCTTCAGTTTCTTTAATGACTCTTTCAATTAGTACCTTAGCATACAGTGTTCCCACAATGCTAGGAAGGCTGATAACACGGTGGTTTTTACAGCCATGCTGCGACTTTCTTCCCTTATATATTGGGACTATCACGGATTTGCACCAGTCTTCCGGTATCCGCTTCAGTTACCAGCATAAATTAAACAAGGTGTACAGCAGGCCTGTCACCACTTCCTCCCCAGCCCTTAGCATTTCGAGTGTAACTCTATCATATCCGGCTGCTTTACTCGCTTTCATGCTTTTAATTGCTTTCATTATTTCGTCTGTACTTACGAGTGAAAATTTCGGCAATCAAGGAAGTGACACAACATTACTATCTAAAAATGTATTTATTGCTTTTCGAAGTATTCTCCGCGAAATTTGACACATTTTCCATTTTCCTTTTTCCATATGATGCAACCAATCATTGAAGCACTATTCCATTCGGAAGTTAGGGTCTCCAAAATGGCCGTTTTGTAGGCGTCCACAGCTTTTTCAGGTGATGAAAATCTCTGTCCACGCAATTTATTCTTTATTTCAGGGAAAGTATAGAAATCATTAGAGCTTAGGTCGGGGCTATAAGGCGGATGGTCTAATAATTCTATGTTTTCTTGTTCTAAAAACTCTTTTGTTCTGTGTGCGGTGTGAGAACTCGCATTGTCGTGATGGAGGATGATGCGGCGGTTACAGTTCTCTTTACGGAGTTCAGAAATGACCTGTGGCAAACAAATGCTAGCATACCATTGTGCATTAACCGTTCTTTGTCCCTCAAGAGGAATAGTCGTAACATGGCCGGATTTGGAGACAAACGTGGCCACCATTTTTTTTGCAACACTCACTGTCAAATTGCCGCCCAATTCTATGTTGCCACAGTCGATTCTGGCTGGTAGCAGCTTTGACCAAAATGCAATCTGGAGGGGAATATCAACTTTATATTCACCGCCAACTCCATCGAGTAACAAAAATGCCAACTATGACTGCCTCGTTGGTCTAGTAGTCATAACTGTGACTGCCGATCATGAGACTCAAAAGGACGTGCCATAATCTGTTATTAGGTTTTTCATTCAAGAAATTCTCAGTAGCAGCCCGAATTTAGGAGAATTAAGAGTTTCGAAATCGTATTAAACGAAGTAGATATTCTCCTAATCCACAAAAATAGGTATTTTTTCCTAGAAAATATAATCATAATAGTTTAAAGTTCAAACAATACAATACCGAAAATAAATTACTACATTGCATATTAAAATGAACAGAACAAAGAAATTACCAAATTACGAATATGGAAAGGTATGCGATTACATTAAACTGTGCCCACACGGTGTGGTTTATACCTAATTTTAAAATAATTTGTACGATATACTATAACATGAATGTAAGTATTAATTTATAGTTGTTGTTAGAAATATTATGATGTTAATTATAGCGTATAAAAATTGTTTAAAATATCACTGTAACAAGTATTAAGTTTACGTAACAAAACATTAATTTATTTAAAGATTGAGAAGAACAATTTTGATTTTTTTATGTATTTATTATTTTTATCTTCATTTATTTATTATATATTACTATAGGGTTGCAATATACAATAAATAAATAAAAAAAATCAAAATTGTTCTCAATATTTATATAAATTAATGTTTTGTTACGTAAACTTAATAGTTGTTACAGTGATATTTTAAACAATTTTTATACGTTATAATTAACATCATAATATTTCTAACAACAACTATAAATTAATACTTACAACCATGTTATAGTATATCGGGTGAAAAGAATAAAAATAATTATAACATATAATAATAGTGACATTAAAAGCCATTTTAAAATTGTAGTGTAAAATTTACTTACAGAAAAAAAATACAAACAAAATGTATTATCATTATTATGTTTACTACTAAACCATTGTAAATTTAAATACCTAAAAATGTAATGTTCATATTATTTCATTCATATTTTGCAGGACACAGTAATAAAATAATATAATAACTGAATAAAAGTGTATATAAGAGCTTGATAAGTGATTAAAATGTAACTTAATTTATAATTATTGCATTATGCTTATTTTCAGTAATAAAAATATTTAAAAAAACAATTAAATAGTGAATTATATGATTAATATTTTCAATTTAAACATATGTATATTAAATACAGAATATTTAATGCGTAAAAAAACTATTCTAAAAATATATATAATAGCGAAAATACAGAAAAACAATCTCAAATTAACAAAAATAGTTTTAAATAGAATTAAAACCACATAGGTGCGAAGTTACCTCATAATTTCTTCTTTATTTATTCTGGGCTGGCTGTATTCTTCTAGGTTAAGCTCGCTAGAGTACAACTGCTGTTTTATTCTTTATTCTTCTTTAGTTGTATTCATAGCACACATATATTTTCGATTTTCGGTCAGTTTCTATAAAATGATTATTGTGGCCTGTGCTTGTCTTTATATTTATTTATTATCGTCACATCCAGTATTGCGTCCATTCCGTTATTATAATATTTTAATATATTTTAATTTATTAACTATTTTCCTTAATTTTTTTCTTTATGTAATATCCGACGATGCGGTTTTTTAGCAGCGAACCGCCTTAGTCGCAGTGACCGAGTGAAGCCCGTCACCCGCACAGTCAAGCGTGTGCCTGCTGTACTAACTTATGTCAGAGTGGTTACAGACATGGTTGGCTACATCTTGAAGCAAGCTTCCATTTAAACATGCAACAAGTCGCCGAAGAAGATTAGTCAATTTTACTTAGGTACTAGCCCCTCAATCCTCTTAAATTTCTTTCATTCATTATTTCTTCATTTATATTCATAATTTATTTCATTTATTTTGTATATTATATTTGCTTATTTAATATAATATTATATCACAACTACATTTTAATTATATATTTATCTGAATATTTTAAAAAGTAACTATGTCAAATATAAAAAAAACATACTAAATGTATGTTTAACAAAACTTACATAAAACATTTAAATTACAAATATATTTATTTAAATTAGAATAATATTCGTACATAAATGCTGGGCGCGCGAGAGTAAAAAATGAACGAATTTATTCCACTTTCACTTTGATGTGGAAACCTAAAAATTAAATAAAAGAATAATGAGCTAGATCTGCTCATAATTCTTTTATTTAATTATAAAATATAAAAAATACCCTAATTATGATAACTAAACTTTTCTACAAAAAATTGTGCATAATAATGTATTTGTCCTATACTTAAGTACCCAGAAAAATGTCGCATCTGAACAAATTAATTTCATAATCTATGTTCCGTGCACGAGATGGCGTCCTAGGAATAATTTGTTTTATTATTAATCGATCAAAAGTTATTTGGTAATTGCTTACATTAATTGAATTATTGGTGCAATATCTAAAACACACCAAGGCATATTTTATCAAGAAAGTTATTTAATATAATTGATCAACACGTGTCATCTCACTAGCGTCTAGCCATGGGCATGCAACTTAGAACATTATTTTTAGAACAAAATGATTTTGTTGTGCTGCCATCTACATTCCGCATCACTAGACTAAACTAGACGCACCACGCCACTACGCAGTTAATGGCGGTTACTGGTAGTTGAGGTTAATTTGATATTAATATTAATTTCAAATTATTCTGATGTTTTTTTGCTTGATGATGATTTTTCTGATGTTTATGTGCTTTCTTGTATTATAATAAATATTTGCGACCCAGTATTTTTTAATGTGTGCAAAAATGTCAGGAAACAATGTGTTTTTAAAAGTGACCAATTTGGTAAGTAATTTTTTAATATTGGCATAATTTCCATTTTTTATTCACTTGTAAACAGCAAATATCTTAGAAATTGAAGGTTCAAGGCATCAGCTGTAGTCACCAAAAGTCCACTGCTATGCATAGACTACCACGGATTGCCTCATAGGTACTATTTGCCGTAGCTGCCACGCTTGGCAGGCGGGTTATTGCCCATCTCCTGTTTCAGTTTCCCTCTCTCGCCTCGGAATTAATGATCATATTTTATTATTCCAGATGTTTTACACTATTTTCCGAAACCAGAATACCCTTCACTAGAAAGGTTTCAGCAGTGGAAGAAGATAGCTGGAACATCTAAAAGATAAAACCGATCGTGAAATTTACTATAACTACCGCATTTGCGATCGGCACTTTGAGGACGGTTTTCTATATCCTCGAACTAAAAGACTTGCAAAAACAGCTTACCCCAGTCTTTACCTTGGTAAGTCTTTATTAAAAACTTGGGTCGGCTTTAGTAATCTGCTGCACGATTTAAGTGATCATTTTAGCTTTAGTTGATAGGTAATGATGCTATTGATTACCATCTAGCTGCTTTTTATGCCGGAAATCCTTAGTTTTCGAGATATCGATAATTTTTGTTTTGAGGTTATGTCCATTTAAAAATGATATGAATACGAAATAAGTATATAATTATTACAAAAAGAGATAGCAATAGAGCATGGTCTGTACTCTGTTTTAAAAAAAATAAGCAACAAGGATATAATTATTAGAAAGAGATAACAATAGTATAGTTTGTATGATCTATTAATCTATTTATAGTGCTATCCTACTCTAACATACGATGTTAAACCACGTATTGTTTTTTAGTCACCATCCATTCCACTTTCGCCTTCGGACTTTGAATGTTTTGCGCTCATTTTTTGCTCCTAATTCTTGACCCTTGCTCGATTATCGGACCTCCGTTTACCGCCTGCTCTATTTTCGACCTCTGCTTGTTTCTGTGGACCTGTGATTTGCCTTGACGAAGACCCGTGCTCGAATACCGGACCACCGATTTGCCCTACGAAGACCCCTGCACGTTTTCTTGGACTTTGCCTACCTGTCTGTCTACCTGAGAGACCCAAGATGGCCGACGACTCTACGCCGTCAACTAGTTCGGCCGGTCCGTCGAACGCAAGCGCAAGCAACGGATGTAGTACCCTTCACGGAGCTTTATGGTGATTTTGTGCGCAGGCGTTTATATGTGGAAGAAGGAGCTAAATTTTTTAATTTACCCCGAATCGTGCGAGAACTCGGTACCAGAGTACAGTGTGTGGAGTTTGCCATTGAAAATGGCTTAATCCCTGCCACTAAGGAGTGCCGCACACATAGAGTGCCAATGAAAGTGGTATATGGGCAAAATAAAAAAGTGGGCTCCTTTGTTTGCAATAAAGGAAATTGCAGAGCCCGATCCAGGGTAGCTCATGGCAAGGGCACCTGGTTTGAAAATATTAAAATGTCATTGCCACGGGTATTCTATCTGATGTATTGTTATGCGCATCGCTGGAGCTATGAAGATGCAATCCACGAAGACCCAGAAAAAGATATAGAGGGAGGCTGCTTATCTATGGTGACTGTCTGCGATTGGTACAATTACTGCCGGGAGACAGTCGTCATTTACCAAATAGAGCAACAAGAGGCCATCGGCAAGATTGGTGGCCCAGGAAAAGTAGTCCAAATAGACGAGTCAAAATTTGGAAAACGGAAATATAATAAAGGTAATTTGATTTTCTTATATTACAGACTGAAACAATATATTTATAATAATAATATAATGATAATTAAATTTATTTCAGACCCACATATAGTCCATAATATGTTAGTAAATTAGCTTAACCTATGTTAGTCTTAAATTATTACACATTATTTATTTTAAAGTTTACTTTTGAACCCAAATTATCTTTTAATACCTTTTATTAAATATATTTGAATACCTTTTAAAGCCAAAATATCTGGAAGAAATCAGTTTCAGTGATAAGACAGCCTGTTGTACATATTCTGCTATAAAATTTTGTACTTTTGTATTTGTTTTTTTTTTTGTAATTTTGTACTATTTGGTTTTGGTGTACACTGTACAATATAGAGTAAATAAATAAATAAATATCTTGAATATTTACTAACTCTAAATTGTTTATTGTTGATTTTAGGAAGGCAGATTGAGGGCCACTGGATCCTCGGCCTCATTGAGGATGGAAGTGAGGATTTACGACTAGAGGTGTGCCCTGAAAACATCAGGTCAGCGGACATACTAGTGCCCCTAATTAAAAAACATGTGGTTGAGGGCACCACAATCCATACCGACTTCTGGAGGGCTTATGATTGTTTGGGGCAACATGGGTACATTCACAAGAAGGTGAACCATTCAGATCCTGAGAACCCATTTGTTGCCCCTGATGGCACTCATACTCAAAGAATCGAATCGCAATGGCGGGTGGTTAAAAGATTTTTCAGTAAATACAATTATAACCACCCGGAAAACTTTTCAGACATTATTATAGAATATTTGTAGAGAAGGTCAGTGCAAAGAAAAAAAGGATCCTTTTATGGAACTAATTAAAGTAATTAACCATGTATATAAATAAATGTTTTTATAATATTATATTTGGTCATTTCTTTTGATCAAACCCTAGTACCAGAAGGTATAAATCACAAAACCGAATTTGTCAACCCCAACTTCCACGTGGTCTTTCAGCTCTTACCCCTAGAGTGTATATGAAAATCCGGAAGCGCGGAGGGAATGCAGCCCTCGCCCGCTGTAACTAAGCGCAGGCAGCGTACGAGCCGTAGCGGCTGAGGCTGGTCGCCGAAGGCGACCAAACAGCCGAAGCTGCGCAGGTGAGCTAGGTGCCTGTGCTTAGTTACGCAAGGGTGAAAGGGCTGCACTTCCCGCAGCGCTGGAGCAAAAGCAGAGTCAAAATAGTGTTAATTCCCACCGTTTTTCCCACCCTAAATACTCCCACATTCCCACCGGGACCCGAATGTGAGTTTTTCGTCGCCGGACGCCCTTTTTTTTATTAAACGAAAGCGAATTTTCCTTAAATGTAACAAAACTTTAAAAATTCATAAAAAAAAGGGGGGGAGTTTCCGGCACTTTTTCCTTTCAGGGGGGAGGTTCCGCCCCCTCCCCCCCCTCCCCCACCCACTCGGCGACCATATATTCATGCAGCAGATTACTATAGAAAACCCAAAAACTTTCACATTGTCATCTTAATTAGCAATTGTTTTAGCAGTGCAGACTAAAGAAACTCACTTTCATGATTGTAACATTAGTAAAGGTGGTCAAGCAAACTTTTGGTTTTTACTTATTATAGGTATGTCAGTGTATAGCTTGACTACGACAACTTCTACAACTCCACCTGATGGTCAGTGGTTATAAAGCCATAAATAGTAAAGCACTGTCTTATCAATAACTAATTAAGGGGTAGGAATAAATTCTGTTAAAGTAAATGTTATTGAAGAACTTGAAAATAAATATCACGATTGGCATAAAATTACACAGACGGATCAAGGAGTGCTAAAGTTGCAAGGGGCAGCTTTTTTCGACCCATATCAAGCAGTTTCTAAATCTTATAAAGTTACAAATGACATTTGTATTATGACCCTTGAACTAATTGCAATATCCGAAGCCCTAAGGTATGCTGCAAGCTATAACTGGAACTAAATTATTATAAACTCGGACAGCAAAACTGCTACCCAACATTTGGCTCGATCCGTCTCTGGAATCGGAGGTGTTTCGAAAGCCTATTGCATACTTTCCAAAATATATCAGTTCAGTTTACGCGACATATGTGACAAAAATCCCTAAATAAAATAAGAAAAAAAGCTTATTTACTTTTAAATTAAAGACAATGGTATGTCAGTGTGTAGCTTTACAACAACTATTACAACTCCACCTGGTGGTAAGTGGTTATAAAGCCCTAGATAGTAAAAAATACGGTCTTAACAATAACAAAACCTTACTGAGTTTTACCTTAAAGACAAATCATTTTATAAAAAAATAATATTTTGAATTTTTAGGGTTCCATATTTACACACAACAAGGTAACCTTATAGTTTCGTCATGTTCATCCATCCGCAGTTTTTTCAGACACACTAAGAGACTCAGAGACATTAAGTGTTACAAATTTGTAATTTGGCATAGTTTATAGACATTAATCATGTCTCCAAAACTGTGAAATAAAATCTTAAAAACATTTTTATTTTGGGCCCACCTCCTATGCAGGTAAATGAATGATGATATTTTCTTTATTCCATCCTGTAAGGTATTGTTGGAGAGGCATTTCAAAAACATTGCGAGTATGGAAGAACACCTTTACGATTCAGGGGTTTGTTTGCGAAATATTAAGCTTTAAAGTCGTATTTTTCATTAGAGTCATGTGTCTCCTCTGCCAACTAAACTGCTGTTTTTGGAAATGTGGAAAGTATACTCAATAGTAGCATATATAATGAAGTTAAAAGGAAAACTATCACATCAAATTGGAATTAACAAGTTAATGAATTTTAAACGAGTAATAATCTACCATTTTTTACGTGGTAGAGCCATGCTGCTGTTATATTAGTAGTATAGTTATAGCACGAATGGGTCGGCTCGACCGGGGAGGGACCACGCTCTCACAGAATACCGGCGTCAAATAGTAGCTTAAAATGCTGTTGTGTTTCGTATGGTGAGTGTAGAGATCCGGAGACCCGTTTTGAAAACGAGGCATTCCATCTTAGTCCTCATGGGTGACAACGCATCTGCATCTTGTTTCGTAATCGAGGACAGATATAGATGTCTACGGGCCACAGCAACCACTTACCATCAGGTGGACTATGTGCTCGTTTGTCACCCTATACTATAAAATAAAAAAATAAATAAAATAAATACCAACTTATTAATTGCACTTGGATTGGTAAAAAATTCGTTACAACTCCATAGAAAATGACATAAAACTAGCTGCATTATAACTTTGTATTGTTATTCTGAACTGTAAGAAATAAAAACTTTATGAAGAAATCTTATTATTTTCGCTTACTTTTTAGTTTGTAGTTATTGTTGCCTCAATCAAAGTATTCATACAATCAAAAAGTCTGATACAGTTTTATTCGTAATACTCTTGGTTTATGCGGGCGACCCTTAGGATAAATCAAGGGCAGTTGTAGTGGATTACCTAATCGGTATAGTTTTCGATTATTACTTATGACATAACTTTAAACAATTTTAATAGAAAAAAAGCATATATCACAATAAAAATACATGTCGAGTGTAACTTCATCTTTTTGCAAATTTTAAGTATTTGACTGCTTTATGCACACATATTAATCGCACATATCGGCATTTTTCAAAGAGCACCACCTTCGGCGGAAACGATTCTTATAGTGATAAAATTGATTCTGTAAACAGTTTTTATAAATGCAGAAGATTTTTAAATCCAAAGCCTTGGCAGAGTGGAATAATCATGCAAAGCGAGTCCATCGGGTTAAATGGTCTAAGGCATGGCCTGCCACGCACTTGGCCAGTTTTTTGATTTTTAAGTTTTAATGATTATAATGAAAATACATTAATTTATTCCTTAATACTATAATAACACTTGACTGCCTTGTTGGTCTAGTGTCATAAATGCAATTAGATCATGAGATCCCGGGTTTGAATCCCAGGTTGGTCCAAAATCTGTTTTTGGGTATTTCTATCAAGAAATTCTCAGCAGCTTTAAATTTTTAAGTTAGAGTTAAGTAATTGGAAATAATAATAATGACCAATGCTTGCACATACACTTTAGGCACTATAAAATTTGGTCTGGAGGACATTATTATTATTATCATTATATATGTGGTATGTAGCAGTGAATAAAACAAGCCCAATAAAGAAAGTTTTGTGTTACCCATATACTTTCACCACTATTACAGGTTTACATGCTGAAGGATTAGAACACCACCACATATACTGACTGTACCTCACAAGATTCTGCCAAGTTCACATGATAATCGTATAAGAGGTATTTAATTTATTTTTAAAGGAGAGGGAGGGGGACGATCATGCAGTTCACCTGATGGTAAGTAACTATCACCGTCCACGAAGAACCACAACACCCAGGGGCATTTAAAAAAGAGTAGGTTCTTCTCTTGAAAGATCAAGTTGTATCTGTCCAGTAAATTCTCTGGTGATCGTACATTAATAATTAGTAATTAATGTAACTATGTTCTATTACTATACCAGTAAGTTTGCCGTGTGATAAGTTAAAGATTATTATAATAGTAACAAGTACGAATAATAATGGTTCAAATGTAGAAAGCGGTTACAACTCTTGTATATATAACTTCGAAAGGAGGATGGCCAAATTTTTATAGGAGCTGGACTTTTTTTTTCATGTCCCAAAAGAAACTATAGTTAGATTGGTTTGTTTTTATGTTGTAAACACAATCACGTTAAAAAATAATTGTGCCTGCTATTAAGATAGTCACGATTTTTTATAATAACGTCAACAATATTTTTAAGGCTGAATCAACAAATAACTTTTACTTTTTTTATTTATTGACCATTTTATTAAAAATATAACATTGGTTTGTCAAAATTATAATCAATGCAAATGGTATTAGATTACATTAGATTATTAAAATTACAAATTAAAATACATCTACATGTACATGTCAAGCAAGAGAAAAAAATAACATTTCATATATTCTTCTATATTGTAGAAATCGTGATTCAAAAAGTATGTTTTTGTCACTTGTCGAAACGCGTTTAATGGAAGTCTTTATTTCTAAAGACAATTTATTGCACATTTTAATTTATAACGAAAAACCTTGCTTGGCCGCTTTATCCGACTGCGATGTAGCCTGAAAGTGTAAACGATGTGAGGAGGGTAATTAGCGATTGCGTTTCCATTTATTTAGATTTCTCTAAAACAATTTTATTACCCAATAATAGAACATCTCTTAAAGCGCACCATACGTACGTGCACCATAGGTACTCCTAGAGTTCTATGTCAAAAAGGGCCGTCTGTCAAACCGTCTCGTGAAGTTGACCGTTTCGACGACAAATTATGAACGATAATTCAATAAAAACTACACCTACATATATTGCACTAGCTTGCACAATATGTAGTGTAAAAAACAAGGATGGCTTAATTATTATCACACGAAGTCTCCTGAAAAATTTCAAGGCTTTTTTGTAGTTTGACCATTTCAATACTAACTGAAGAGAGTCACCAGATACCTACTGTCTCTCAGTCTTCAATACTAAAGTTGCATATGTATTGAAATATCGAGTAATGGTAGGTTACGGGATATATAATATAATCTTTAGAATATTTAAAACAGAAGGAAATAACAATACTGGCGCGGATCGATGACCACAGATTAAGCGATGAGAAATGACGTTCCATTGTACATATGTAATTTAACAAAACGTTTAGCTTACTATGACTGACATAATTATTTTTATGACCAGAATTCAGTACATAATAAATCAGCATAGTAGTTGATTTGATGTCTAAATACTAATTGAATTGAATTAAAATTAACAACTATTCATAAAAACTTGAATAATTATAGTCTTTGAATACCAAGTCCTTTCACACACAAAATGAATCATCATTGGGTGCGCTCTGACACTATTATTTGAAATAATTTTGAACAGTTACAACAATAGAAATAAATGGATAACTTGATTAAAACTACTTTTACGGATTTTATCGCGTTTATTTTTACTTTTTATTTTTAATTCCCGACGTTTCGGGCGCTTTCCAGCACCCATGGTCACGGGGGACTGAGATGACTGACGTCCCGATGTCATTGTTAAACCCGGAGTACCTTCAGCTTTTTTAATTATTGTTTATGGTCCGATCTATGCAAAATGAACTGACTATGTCCTGAGGTCTTGCAGTGGTATGCTTGGGTTTAGTTTTAATTTTATTGATTATAGGATCCCAAGCAGGTGGTAGTACCCAGCCTCCTTCTCTATTGAAATTAGGATGTTTTTTAATTTCAATAGCTTCACGTATCATCCTTGGTAGGAATCGGTGTTCTTTCGCGAGGATTTGTGGTCTATCAAATCTGATGTAATGGTTGGGGCCGTCTAGGATATGATCACAAACTGCAGACTTCCCGGAACGTTGATGCTTCACATCAGCTATATGTTCTTTTACGCGGGTCCTAATTGATCTTTTGGTTTGTCCTATATAAGAGAGACCACATTCACAATCAAGCTTGTACACTCCTGCATCTTGTAGAGGAATATGACACTTGACGGATGGTAGGAACTGACTAATCTTCTTCGGCGGCTTGTAAAATGTTCTAATAGAAGCTCGCTTCAAGATATAGCCAATCTTGTCTGTGACACCTCTGACATATGGTAGTACAGCAGGCACACGCTCGACTGTGGCCGGCTTCATTCGGTCACTGTGACGTAGGCGCGGGACCCGAAGCTTGTTGTCGTGCAGAACTTGCTTGACGTGCTGAAGCTCGGCGGCCAGGTGTTTGCTGTCACAGATCACTCGTGCTCTCTGTAACAAAGATTTGCCCACGGTAGCTATCTGTGAAGGATGGTGGTGAGATTCACCGTTTAAATATCGGTTTGTATGGGTCTTTTTCCTATACACAGTGTGACCAATGGTGTTATTAGGATTTCGGATGACTAACACATCTAGGAAAGGTAAGGAATTATTTGCCTCTAACTCCATAGTAAATTGAATTTTAGCGTTTATGGAATTAAGATGTTCTAAAAATGCAGTTAATTTGTCTGATGGTAAAATTGTGAAAGTATCGTCCACGTACCGCTTGTAGATCCTTGGTGTAACTGGTGCAGTAAGGAGGGCTTTCTCCTCAAAGTCTTCCATGAATATATCGGCGACAATGGGAGATACAGGTGAGCCCATCGCCACACCATCTACTTGCTTGTAAAACTCTTCCTTCCACAATAGATAGCCAGATGTAAGGCAATGTCTTAGTAATACTGCATATTCTGCTGGCATGTTATTTTCCTCTAGTTTCCTAGTTATAATTGAGATGCAGTCTTCAACAGGTAGGCATGTAAATAGAGACTGAACATCAAAACTGACCATGGTTTCATTGTCAGTAAGATGTAGGTCTTTTATCTCACTGACAAAATGGTATGAATCCTTAGTGTGTGCTCTTGTGTGTCCTCTGAGTGGTGATAATATTTTAGGTAAGTATTGAGCCAATCTGTAAGTTGGCGAATCAATCTGACTCACTATTGGACGTAATGGAGCATTCGGTTTGTGTATCTTTTGTAACCCATACAACTTCGGTGGTTTGGCACAGGAAGGTATTATCGAATTAACGTCCAGATTCAATTTTTCGGAGTATTTCCTAATTAGATCGCTAGTTGTTTTAAGCGTATTAGTTGTAGGGTCTGTTTTGACCTTTCGATAAGTAGTTTCATCCGACAAAAGTTGTTGTATTTTAAAATTGTAATCTGACGTATCCATTATAACCGTAGAATTACCTTTATCTGCGCGGAGAATCTTAAGCTCTGGTCTGTTGCGTAAGTTTTTCAACGCGTTAAATTCATTTTTGGGGAGATTTAATTTCGGCGCTGAACTTCGACGTAACATAGACGAGATGTCTTGACGTATGGCCTCTAAATCTTCATTACCAATATTATTTTTATACAGAAATATTATATATTTTTTATACAGAAAGAACACCGATTCCTACCAAGGATGATACGTGAGGCTATTGAAATTAAAAAACATCCTAATTTCAATAGAGAAGGAGGCTGGGTACTACCACCTGCTTGGGATCCTATAATCAATAAAATTAAAACTAAACCCAAGCATACCACTGCAAGACCTCAGGACATAGTCAGTTCATTTTGCATAGATCGGACCATAAACAATAATTAAAAAAGCTGAATTTACTCCGGGTTTAACAATGACATTGGGACGTCAGTCATCTCAGTCCCCCGTGACCATGGGTGCTGGAAAGCGCCCGAAACGTCGGGAATTAAAAATAAAAAGTAAAAATAAACGCGATAAAATCCGTAAAAGTAGTTTTAATCATGTGCAATGTTCGCGTAAATATAAGAAATCAAAATGGATAACTTTTTTTTGTGGCTACTTAGAGAGGTATTTCTTGTGTGTTTTAAGACCTTAAACAATAAGGGCATTTTACATAAATATTTCATATTGGATTTGGCCATCCTCATTTTGTTATCGCTGGGCCGCAAGCCATGCAGTGGAAATGCTACATTTTTGCACTGTGTACACTGCATCACTGCGTCAGCTCCAAAAGCCTTCTAACAGCATATTGCATAATATATATTATATTATTATAAGGCAGAAGTTGCAATTCAAAGTCATTCATTAAAAAAGGAGATTCCAATACAATTTGATCTATGCTGTCGTTGTTTCATTTGACCTCTATACCTGATTGTCGTACTTTTTTCAGGTACATTGATTACAAGAAGGTGTACAGATGTGAAAATAAAAAAATAATTAACAAAATCATGATTTTAAAAACCAAAATTAAAAAACAAAAATGTCATATAAAAGCAGCAATGAAAATGGCGAAGACAAAATTGTTTCCATATTTTTTTAACTTCCTTAAATCTCATTGTAATAGGTACTTTGTTTAACAGCATATATGTTCTGAATAATGTTTTAGACACTTTTTATAAAATCTTTGATTAAAGGAATTAAAAAAAATCAAACAAAAAGTGACTAACTTCAGTCAGTCAGTAATATCTGCAGTATCTTTGCTCTCTTGGGGTAATTAATAACGTTTTGAAAACAAATTCAAAACAAAGTTGTTACAGACAAATATTTATTTAACATTAATTATTAATGTTTCAATTGTAAAGACTTACTTGCACAAAATCTTAGACCATCTGATACACGTTGGTAAAAATTCGTGCTTTACTCTTAAATTTAGATATTTTATCAGGTTACACTGAGGTATCTGTCAGCTTACATGTACAACATTCAGTTCATTTTCTCCCGCAATCTAAAATCTAACTGTAATTATTATTTATGCACCCATTTAGCAGTCTACTATGTCATGCCTGTAAATTTTAATTCTTTTGAAATAAAATTTCCCTTTCCATAAGTGTAGGATCAAATAAAAAGAATTGTTTCTTATTTTAAATTTTAAAAGCATTATTTCTGCCTTTGTTTTATTAACTTAATTATTGCTTACCTTGGTGTTAATTGTAAATTGATCATAGACACCATTTAATCGTGTTTGTTATAAATATTTTATTATATATTTTTTAATTACTGCCAGAGTAGCATTTTGCAAAATCTATAGCAAATTGATAGCTAATTATGACCTTTATCTTGTCTTTTCATTTGCTTAAATGTAATTGGGTTTATATTTGGTTCAATTAGTATTTATTTAAGGACATTTTTAATGTCCATCTTGAGGACAAGGTGAACAATTTCGTTAAGAATCTATATATTTTAAGGCTTACATATTGAAAGTGCTAAACAATTTGTCTTCAAAATTGTATTATCTTCCACCATATTCATATTATACTGTACTAACTGCATATTCAGGAATATGTGGGTGTGCATAGTCAAAGATGTCAGAGTTTTATTCAATTTTTTTCTCGGTCATATTTTTGTTGCTTTATGTAGTCTTTTCCACTATTTATTAGATTGATTATAATTTCAAATATTCTTTTTAAAGTTGTATTATGTATGAGTATGTTATGTTGTTATAGTATATAAAATGTTCATTTTGTTAAATAATAGTATATTGATTACACATGTAAACAATGGTAAAGTGGGCATAAGAAGACACTTTTGTAAATTATTTGTATTTTTAAAAGGTATGTTTGTTACACACATTTAAAAAATAGTTGTTACTAAAATATGATAACGTTATCAAGTACATATTTTAAAGATTAATAATGCTGCTCTAAAATGTATCTTTTATATTCAAGTAAAGATGCACCACTATTAACAATTAATTGATACTAATTCATGAAATTTTGGAAGAGGAGCAAAACTTTGGAAAGGATTCAAATACCAGTGTGCTCTTAAATGGGAAGGAGTTTAGTCTTGTGAATACCACTGTTTTTCTTGGTATTACTGCTGGGTCATGCGACTAACATTGAAACCATATTCGTTTTGTAAAATAGAGCCGTCGTATGAACAATTAATATCTTAAATTGTAAAGAGTCCCTTAGAGAAAATTTTAATGAAATAACCCGCATTATAATTATGAAAATGTAATGTATGTAGGTACATAAAAACATAAATAGCTTTCATAATATTTAATAAGAATAAAGATGTTCATACTTTAAACACTAGGAATCGATATAGCTTTTAATACCAGTTACTAGACTCCATTGAACCAGTAGTCCTTTTATGGGGCAATGTCTATTTACGCTTTTATAACAAAATCCCAGAAAATGTACAAAATTTTTCATTTAACAAGTTTAAATGTTTTATTAAAGGAAAAATGTACAAAAAGTGTTTTATAATATCAAAGAATACACCAAATAAAAATAAACTCTGGAAATGAGGTGATCACCACCATGCTTGTTCTATTAAAATTTATTTAAAAAATACAAACAAAATTATTGTAAAGTGAAATATGTTAAGAGTCGAACCAGTTGTAAATAAAACATGACATTAAATTAGTTTTATGTAATAATCTATATTGAATAAAAATTATACTATGTATTCTATTCACTGTAATATATCTACTAACCAGTAGGGATATTGTATAAAGTAAAGAAATCACAATTGATATTGTGCAAATATTGGTAAATTTAACACATCTAATGTTAATCAATAATTAAGGCAAGAATTTTTAAACAATAAACATTTTAAAAATAACCGGTTTTTATTTTTGTAGCAGAAACTAACAATTAGCAGCAGCAACTAACATAGCAAAAAACATAAACAACTATCAATTACATTGCAGCACTTGTGCATTGTAATTGATGTTTGTATATATAATAAAAATTGTAAAGTGCAAATAAAGGGCGATCTTAAAGCACTTTTAATTTAGCGCCATCTGTTATTCGAAGCATTTATCAATAACGAAAATAAAATTTGAGTCGCACATCTATCTCTAGTATATACACAGTAATCTATGCGCCTAGCGAGTAACTGAGTAACAGTAGCGCAGCAATGGTAAGTAAATGCAGTGTCGCCTCTAGTACAAGTAGTAAGTAGTCTAGTAACGCTTTGAAAAAAAAAACGGTTTGAAAAATTTTTACGTGAGCGTCCGGATGTTAATTTTGTATGAGGTCACGATAACTCCCGAGAAAATCGACGTATCAGGACCGATTTTTTTTAATTTACTTTAGAATTATATTAACTGGTTCCCTATTTCAAATCAATAACCTAGTAAGCGTAGTTTGTTAATAAAACGATTTTGAACTTTTATAAGTTTTATTGCTATTGAAAACTTAAAGGCACTTTCATATTTTTCATCCCTTGATAAGATAATGGACAAATGTACCATACAGCCGATATAGATTTTGTATTTCGTGTAATTGAGTTATTTTGGTAAACTTTTTTTTTAATTTTTTCCTTGTAAGTGACACTACCTGTTACAATAATGGGGCACTAAGTTTATAACACGTAAAAATATATTATAGAAGTCGGGAATATACTTTTTTTCAGAAAAATTGAATAAAACGCCCATGCACTTTTACATTTTTCAAAATCTTTTTCAATGTTACTATTGTTGTGACCTAGCGGATTCTAAGCTATAAATAATGCGAATCCCTATGCATTAGCAGCAACTTATCTCAACATCAACGCAAAAGATTCATTTTTTTTTATAGGATAGGGTGACAAACGAGCACACAGTCCACCTGATGGTAAGTGGTTGCTGTGGCCCATAGACATCTACATCTATCCTCGATTACTAATCATGATGCAGATACGTTGTCACCCGTGAGGACTAAGATGGAATGCCTGGTTTCCAGTAAAAAGAGTCTCCGGTCCTATACACTCACCATACGAAACACAGCAGCATTAAGCTACTTACTTTCACGCTGGTATTCTGTGAGAGCGTGGTCCTTCCCCGGTCGAGCCGACCCATTCGTGCTACAACTATACTACTAATATAACTGCAGCATGGCTCTACCACGTATAAAAATATCTCCCACGTATATCATATAGTAGTTATGTGATATATTCATTTTCGTTCATATAATCTTAAAATACTTATTAATAAAATCGTTCATTTCATATAAATGTAACGTGCCAAACGACAAGTAAGTTGCTAGTGTAGCCCACAGACATTATCTTACTTACTTCAAATATTATATTGATACGGGTGCTTTGATATCTCTAAATGCTATCCGAAACTAAAGGTAATAGGAATAAAAGGAATAAAAATGGGTGGAGGATAATATTGCCTTGCAGTAGGTATAGGTAAAATTTAGGTACTAATATAAAAGGATTTACAGCTTTTAAAGTAATCGTAGTCTCGTACTTCGTAAATAATTGAATATTCTTTGCCAAATGCGACGGTCACAATACTGCGTTCCGGATTATAACTATAGTATTTCAGTATAATAGAGATTATTTTGTTCAGTGCGGAGACAACAGATACCCTGTCACTGGCTATTATAACAAACTATTAAATATACATACGTGATTTATTACATATTGAATAATAAAACAAATTTTTGTTCCTATTATACTTTTCATTAAAACACAAATTATACACATAATAAGAAAAATCAGTTATAATATATTATGTATATTCCAGTAAATTTAACTTTGAGTGTTTTTACTTAACATTAAAAATAAAAATAAATTGTGCAGTGTTATTATTGTGGCGCGGAAGCCACAATTGATGCCTGGTAATGTCCCTGGCGCCATCTAGTGTCGAGCAGCATAGCGAGGAGAGCTTGCTAGAAAATTCCATTCTAGAACTTTCCACCTCAAGCGCCATCTAACATCGAATAGAAGAACTAAGCTTTCTAGAAAACTCCACACTTAAAATTTCCACACCTGGTCGGTCAGGACCGGTATTCGCTGGAATATTCTAGATGTTTCGGTGGAAAAGGCCTGTATAAAGCCGTTTAGGTCCACGACCAAGGCAGTATTGAATTGGCGATACAAGTGAAGATTTAGGAGCGAAATAAAGTGAACTAAGGTGTTACGTGTGATTAATTATTAGTGGGTTTTAAGTTTTAATTGGTGTTAAAAATAACAATTCAACAAAATTTGCGTCACAAATTGAAACTTAAGATAAATATCCACTTGCGCTTGGAGGCTGAAATCATTGGCCGACTAAACTATGGGCCACCCTAAACATATTACCTAATGTATTTTATGTACAAGCGCGCGTATGCTTATTTTGACATATGGAAACGCGACCTGCGTATCTTAGGTTTTCGGGTGGTTCTTATACGCTATTTGTTTGATTGTCCGCGCATGAACGTTTGTTTTAGTTAAGTAACATATAAAGTGCTACAGGAATTAAGTTTTAATTTAAGTCTTATTGCAATACAGCCAGCACTTTTTACAGATTTTTACTTTCGTCATGGCAGGTTTTAATAAGATAATCTGGTAGAACTGAGCACGCTTCTTCAGGATTTGATCTCAAATCTTCAGTAGACCGGATAAAGTGCCACTTTCTTGCGTTTATTAGTGTATACATACGGTATTATGTATTTTTATTATGTTTCTTTGGGTTCATTTTAGGAAGTAGAGTACAAACACATGTTATTTCTATTACCGGTCGGTAAGAATTCGATTTCGTTTGATGTTTGAACAGTTCCACAACCGGTCGATGGCCTTCGATTCAATTTTCAATTAGCGGGTAGTTATAATCCAAAGTTTTGATTTGTTAATCTCAAACGTAGAATTTATATATTAAGTCAACTAAAAGCATCGTATTCTTCACAAGCACTTAAAAACACATTTCTGGCCCATAGTCCGTAACCCATAACCAATAATGAACTTTTATTCGTTATAGAACTTTTATAGATATATAGTATATAGGATTTGTCACAAGGTTTTTCACCATGCTCCTTGTTTTCGGTCTTTCGTGTCTAGACTACTACTATGAGATATTCCTGGCATTTGCCATAGTTGCCTCTTAAAGGCACTTATATAATGAAATCTTGTGAGGAATTCTCAAACGCCGTCACCACAAGACCGAAAGGCAAGCATTCAATACGACATTAAGTAACCTTACTTTACATAGTAAGTCAGCAATATTTTTTATACTGTTAAAACCTTACCCATGGTATTATCGAGTTACGATTAATACCTACTAATCTCTCAAGTAATACATATTATATTAAATTAGATTGCTTAGTGTGATTGTCAAGTCAATCTATATATTTAAAACATAAAAGATTTTTTACATTGGTATGGTCACTATAAAATGTTGTCAGGCTAGCTAATTATCTAGAAAACTAGACCGAAATTAAAAAATGTTTTAGGTTTTCCTTGATTTAAACACTAAACGCCAATTTCATTCTAAATTTGAAGCTTGTATGTTTGATAGAAGTGCCTTAGAGTTTTGACGATCGGTCAGTCAGTGAGTGACAAAATTAAGAAATTTAACTAGTTATATTTCTTAAACTACTAGTTCAAATTGAATGAAATTTGAAATATACCATGTTTATACAATGCTTACTCGATTACTGATCATGGCGTCAATTCAGGCGTCTAGTTTTATTTTCTACGAAGTTATAGGGTGTCAAAAATGGCTTGAATTGCTTCTAGAAAAGTATGGTACGACCGTGCCGCTTTTTTCCCGACTTGGCGGGGGCACTACCGTGCCCCCAGATATTAATATTATTGTATTTATTATATTAATATATCTACAATACAATTACAGTTACACAAACAAACAAACAATACACACACACACACACACACACACACACACACACACACACACACACACACACACACACACACACACACACATACATCACAATAGAAGGTATAGTGCTCAAACCCATTAAGTACGAACGTTGTCACTTTCGAGATATTCAATGTTTAAATTTTTAGGATAAAAATACCTATGTTATTCAAATAATATCGTTCTATTGAGTATTTGTGGTAAAAGTGAATACATTAAACTAGTATAAAACAGTATTTTAACGTTTCTGTGGTGGTTCATTTTATCAAAAAAATAAAATAAGTTAGAGAGGGCATCGACTTTTTGGGTTTTAGGTCTGGAGAAATTAAACATATAACGTACTTAATAAATGGAAATGGAAACTAAACATAATGTAATGTACTTTAAAAACAAATTCTATGTCCCCTTCGAAGGCTGTCGGTTTGACGTGTCTCTTCATACCACATATCCATGCATGGAGTTCCTCTGGTATGATAACTTTTTCGCACATATTTAATAGTAAAGTAATCCTTCTTTTTTAACAAGGCTAATCGGTAATTGACTGGAATAAAAGTGCTCTGTTTAATTTGTTAAACGAACATTAACTGAAGGTGGGTTTTAACTTCTCTTAGCTTTTGTTTTAGGTGTATTAACGGTCATTTTACAGATATCTATGCTACAAAAGTTCTCGGATATGTAATTAAAATATATTTTGAAGTCTCCCATAATACATTATTAATCTTTTTAATTTAAGCCAGTTAATTGGTTTATTCATGTCATCTTTATTTTTGTTTGTAATTAATGCAGCGCTTTTCAAGAGTTTTTCAGGTCTAACATGTCATATAATTTAAATTTTCCCATGTCTATTGTTTCCTTTACATCTTCTTTCCTAAATGTTTTGGCCCTCTTCTATCTTGCTGCAGTAAAAACGTTTTTTCACTCACTTACGCAACTTATTGTTTTTTACCGCGTTGATCACCGTTATTACAAATCCCACACGAATCAGCTTTATTCACAGCATCAGTTATAACGTTTACCCAAATACATAAAGTCGCTTTGAAAAATTGAGCTTGACTTGGATTTGTTCGTTGTTTTTTCTGAAAATATATTTTTGCTGACTGTATAATCCTTTTTATCTATTTGATGTTCTCTGTAATTTCCTGGTCTTTACAGGTTGAATCATCAGGCACGAAAGAGTAAAAGTTTTCTGTGATACAAAGTTCATATTGTAATAATTACGACACAAAATGTTTCGTCCGTCAGGAGAAAACTTTTTGAGTACATTTAAATATGCATTTATCATACTTATATATATTATCACCTTTACCCTTCTAAACACCTTTTGTAATGTAAGATAATCCTTCAGCTTTTGTCATCTTACTAGTTTTTCATTTTCACTCTCTTGATTGAGCTCTCTTTCGTCGCTTTTGGGGTTTGATAGATAAACAAAACTCTATCCAAAAGATTCTCAAGAACAAACGTAACAAAATTTTTGCCTGTACCGTTTTGATATTCTTCAGGCATTATCACCTTACAGTCAGAACCACTGTCGTTTTGAATATGTTCATCTGAACTCGTCACGTAAGTAAGATCTTTATCCGAAAAGTAATTGGCAAATAGATGTTCTTTATCACTTGATACATCTGACGCATAAAACAAATTATCTGACTTGTAGACGCAATTACCTCAGGAAATTAAAAAAAACCTTAAAAATACTATTTAATCATATTAACACAGAACTCAAAAATTTAATTGTATCAATACAGCTTAAATTCAGCAAAACGACGCTCACTACAGAACAAAGGCCACTCCAATGAATTGATACTGGATGGACGGCGGGCCTTAGGGATGCCGAGTCCGATTCCCCGGTCGAGCCTTGACCCTATTACGTGAGATGTTATACTAGAAGGACTGTATATGCGGTAAGCTTCTTCTGCCTCAACAAGATGACAGAGGTGTCACGCGGTTCCTTGACAATGCACTCGCTCTTCCGATATCTATTGTTTGCCAAGGTTATGAAGTAATCCTGCTTGAGCACATTAGGAGGAATGAAATGGGGCGGTTTAACTAACAAACAAATACTCAAGCAGGCATTGAGTTATACATATTATGAGTTATACAAGTGGCGCGTGGGAAAGAGCCCTCTAGGACGCGACTGTCCCAGGCGGTGTGGTTCCAACTAGCGGCGCAAAGGCAAGAGAGTGCTCGAGCCCAGCGTGCGAGCTTATATCAGCTTCTTTCCCACCAAAGTCGGGCGCTCTTCTCATTGGTTGCAAGAATCACGCAACATTCTAGAATCTCTTCTTTCCACTCTCACCCCACCACCCCGGTGTGTACGGAGGGACGATAGGTTAAGGAAAGGACAACGCTTGGCAAGCATACCCTCGAATAAAATTAAAATACGAATGGTTTTCCGCGCAACCAGATACAGCTGGACCCTTCAAGCCGGGGGGGGGGGGGGGGCGGCTTGAAGGGTCCCCTTCAAAAATAACTAAAACAACTAACGCTAAGATTGAACTAACCACATAACTAAAGCTAAGATTAAACCTATATTTCGACTACAATTTCTAATCTAGAAAACTAATCCAAATATTGAATGGGCAAAGGACACAAACGAATTGTGTTACTCGACAGGACCTAAGGTCCGCCATTTCCGGAAATGACGGCAAGACTATCGGCAGGGTTTTCCGCACCGGACACGTGATAAAAGTTCCGTGTTTCTAACTCGTCTTGGATCTTGGCCACTCGGTTCGCGACAAACGTATCCCAACAGTGGGGCGAAGAATGAACCCAACATAAAGCGACGGTTGAGTCAGAAAAGGCAAATATTCTTTCTATGTGAACTCTGTCACTACATGCACTGATAACTGCGGTGGTAAGCTTGGCAAGGACTAATATCGTGCAAAGCTCTAAGCGCGTGAGAGACAACCTTACGGGGGGAGACTCTTTACTTAGAGCTAATGAGGCTGATCGAATTTCTATCATTATTCTGGACGTAAAAATATACAACGCCCCCGTAAGACTTCTCGCTAGCGTCTGCAAACCCAATGACCGTGATTACACTATTTCTATCGACGTTTATATGACCTGGTATTTTAATTTCACTTAGTAATGGAAGTTCCTCTCTAAAACGCAGCCACGACCGAAAAATGTTATCAGGCGGCGGGTAACCCCAATCGCATTCACATAACCAAAGTTGTTTAATCAAAAGCTTAGCGTATAGCACCACTGGGGCTACGAAACCCATGACATCCCATAATCTAGCAACGCATCGCTGCATAACAGCATTGTGCGCTTTGTGCACGTTTCTGCGGGCGAGTTTACCTTAAGGCTAAACACGTCGGACTCCGGTGACCAACACAAACCGAGCACCTTGTGCGTATCAGAATCGTCGAATTCCTTTATCGCCGAAAGACGCTGTGATAGTGGGATTGTATCTTAAATCGTACGCGAATTACTAGTCCACTTGACGAGATCGAATTTACCCGCTTTCATGAGATTTATAACCTCGGCGGTGGTTAGGGTGGCCTCCTCCACGCTATCAACCGAATACACAAAATCATCCATATATAATCCACTTTCAATTGCCCTCTTAGCTTTAGGATAAGAGGGACCTCATCGTAGGCGAGCTGTCTCACCGTGCGTAACGCATGAAATGGGCTCGACTTTAAACTAAAGCAAACGCGGTTAGATTCAAACACCATTAGAGGTTCTTTTGGTCAAAGCGATATAAAATGCGTTGAAATCGACGGTCGCATTCACGGCCCCCTATGCAAAGAAACATTTGGCGAATATCGGCGGATAGTGCTATACTGAACAAACGAAAATTTGCTATTATATTAAATAAACTGCCCTGTAAATTTTGCCCACTATAGAGGATATCGTTAAAAGAAAGGTGAGTGCTAGTTTAAGCACTAGCGTCAAGCATTACCCGTAACTTAGACGTAAGTTTGTCTTCCCTAATGACCCCCTGTCTTCGTAGTTGTCTAATTTTGGAGCCACAAGTGATATATAACCCTCCCTTATATATTCTTTAATGACGCTGTCATAACCTTTCTTTAATCGGGGTGAGGCGAGCATCCCACGCTTCCAAACTGTAGAAACGTTTTTCCGCCATTTGACGCGAATTGCCGAGAGATAAAACATCTCCTTTAAAGGGTAGCACTACACTGTATCGACCGTCGTGATCACGAACGGTCATGCGGACGTAAATTTCCTCGCATAATCTATCATCTGGGCTAACTATAGGTAAAACGTTCATCTTCTCCATCTTCCAAAATTTGCGGACTAACGACTCGAGCGGTTCAACAGCCATACAATAAGAGATTGCTGAAATATTATCCATGATAGAGGCGGAGCCAACGATGACATAGCCCAAGACGGTTTCCAGTGCGTAAGACGCGGTATGGGAGGAGTTGCCCCTGACCTTATTGTGTAACAAAAGCTGAGGGAAAAGCGATGCTCCAATGAGCATGTCTATGTGTCCGGGGACGGCGTAAGTATCGTCTGGCAGCGTCAAATTTTCAAAATCAATCATTGCCGAGGTGTCAACCGAAACGGTTGGCAGACGTTCAGTGACTTTATCTACTACTAATGCATTTATATTAAAGTTAATGTTACGATCTAGCCGAGAATAAAATTTCAAATTTGTAGAGCCCTGGGTAATTTTATTGTACCTTCGATGCCTTTGACTACAGGACATGAATGTATCCTATTAATTGGCAGTTCTAAACGCTGACAACATTGCCGCATTATAAAGCTATTATGGGATCCGCTGTCTAGCAATGTACGGACACTTTGTTCGTTTTCACGCGAATCCCTAACTACGATACGGGCTGTACCCAGTAACACGGTTGAAGGAAGCGACGTCATCAGGTCGACCGCTAGAATCGTCAACTTTAGTAGGTGTGATTTCCTTGTCCGATTCACACGTCGTGAATACGTTACCACCTTCGAAATGTAATAACGTGTGATGTCTGCTGGCGCACTTGTTACACACGGAACTAGAATTGCATTTAGCAACTAAATGTCTATCGGTTAGACAATTCAAACATAAGTTGTTCGTCTTTACTATTCTATAAGGTCGCTGGATGAATGTTTACGAAAGGTCGCACAATTATATAAATTACCGTTTTGTTTATTTTTACATAGATACAGGCGCTATGAAGCGATGCAGGCGCAGCGGTTTCGTATTTTAGAGACCCTGTGGTTCTGGATAATGAATTCTGTCTGCGGTTGACACATTTCTTAACTTCTTGTTTGACATTCGAGGAACGCTGTATCACTTTAATTTAATCTCGCACAAAGGATGCTAATAAATCGAATGATGGCAACTCAGAACTACGATGCTCAAATAATTTCTTTAAGGCGATATGGAGAAACACCACGTCCATAAGGTCATTAAATTTCAGGTTCTTAAGTGCAGCCACCGATGCTACAAATTTATTTATAAATAATGCCAAAAACTGCTCTAAGCCGGTGATTTTCGCGGATGATATAGCTTTAAGATCGAATATCTGGTCTAAATATGAAGAGGCTAACATTCGCTTATCTTCATATTTGTTCTTAAGTGTTTCAAATAGTAACGAATAATTGTTTGCTGTTGGTGTGAAGCCCGAACAAATGACTTCCCTACCGCTTAATTTACTAATTAAGTAATACAATCTTTCAGCGTCCGATAACGATGGATTATTATGTATATTATGTTCAAAACTATTTATGAACAACGGCCAAGTTTTAATATCTACATTGAATACCGGAATATCTATGGGGGGAAATCTAAGTGATTCACTTGTCCGTACCTGGACTTCCGGCCTTGCTTCGCTATGGGCTGGAGACTGTAAGAGCTATGCCGTTCTTTTCACGCGACACAACATATCTTCAAGTGATAGAAGTGGCTGATAGTTTACTGTATACTTAGGGTCGACTTGAAATTCTAAATTATTAATTTGGTCTAATATCTTTTCGTAATCCGTCCGCAAAGAGTCCACCGTTTCGATCTCACATAAAAACGTTTCCCTCCCTGCTTCTACGTTAACATTTTTTTATGTGATCACTTATATATTGTATACGTGAAAAGAGTACGTCCCTCTTGGCGTAAAGAGTTTTAAGTTTAATTTCATTTCCACTAACTGCCATTTTAAATACACTATAATTAATAGTAACCCATTGACTCGGCTACCGATCTAATCAGATCATACAATACCTACCTTACGTCGGCTCTGGTACGGATCGAATTAGATCAGGTCGGATCGGAAGTACTGCCTTATGAAAAAACTATTTTTTCCTTTAAAACAAAACCAAAGACAATATGCAATAGATAATAGTATCAAAGACAAAGATATGCTCTTTTATTTTAAACCATAACCTGGCAATGTTTCTTAGAAAAAAAAAAGAAATCACTCTGAACTTTCGGCGTTCCATGTGTCGTTTTGATGAAGGTGCTCCGTCTTTTTTATAGAATTTTATATTTGTGTCTGGACTAAAAGCGAAAGTTTTATACTTTTTTTATATTCCTTGTAATATAGTGAACACGTAGATATATAATTTGTGGTATAAAAAGTGAAAAGTAAATTGCCAAAAGTACTTCAAAATCTGGAAGACCCATTTTGGCGGTTGGGTCATAAATGTGTTATTTTTCAAATTCTCATTTATTTTTAGTGTAAAATGTAAGTAAAAATAGTTTTCTTACATATTTCAAATAACTTGACGTTGTATTTATTTCAAATTCACACATAATTATTTTTGAAATATTGTTCTAAATGTCACACAGATAAAATATTATTTTTGTTTTTTTTTTTTATTTTTTAATATTTTAAATTTGGTATGAGTAACGAATGGAAACATATAAAATATAAAAATATACATATTTCCAAACATTTTCATATAAATTTCTCCAAAAACAAAAGTGTAGAATTCAAATTAGTAGTAATTTTGTCACTAAAATTGAAGTATATGCTACTACTATGCTATACAGGGTAATTTATGTATTTTATTACAATTTCTAGCAACCAAAAATAATTTTATTCGATAGTTTATACATTCAACAAGAAATCCTGTAAGTTTTATCCATAAATATTGTCTCAAAGTGAAAATATAGCATAATTTGCAATATAGCAAAAAAATTTTCTAACTTACAAATTTTCCCGCCATTAAGGTCCCGAGCGAACGGGAGTATAACATGTCGCGCGCTGTCAGAGCCATGGGGTCACAAGTAATCGCACAACGCTGGAGGATGGACACAATGTAATACAACTATATCTCACAACACTATTGTCTTATCGTGCCGTATTACATCGTTAAATTGAACACCTTTGCAACCAAACGAGACAACGCGCGTCGACAGATAAGAATCTACAACTCACACTATTTTTTACCAATGGGGTAGGTTGAATAAGGGCAAGCGGAGTCAAACTATTTTGAATAAATAAGTCGATTTACTTATGCGAGTAACTAATAAATTTATAAATTTAAACTAAACAAAACTACATAATCTATCCAATATTAAATTAGAGTGCATTGTCTAAGGAAACAATCCAGCAGTTCGACTCGATGAGGCTACAAAACACCAGTTCCATAAATGGTTGGTGAGGCTACAAAGCACCAGTCCAAATCCGCTTTAATGATCAGAAGTGGATGGGCGGCGGGCCTTAGGGATGCCGAGTCTAATTCCCCGGTCGAGCCTTGACCCTATTACGCGAGATGTTATAAAGACATAAAGATATTTATTCCGACACTTCAGATTACAATCACAAATTAATAAACAAAATTAAGAGGAATAAGAATAAAATAAAAGAAATGAAAACACAAGAAAATTAATAAACAAAAAAAATAGAGGATATAACAACAATTCATGACTTAATAAACGAAACAGATGAAGTGGCGGAAGGAACCGCCTCAGCATAAGCCGCGGGATAGCGACGCTGATTTTCAGTCGGCCCCATACGGTCCTACGGAGACCGTGCCGTAAGTGTTGACATTAAGCGAGTAGTAGATACATATGATAATAACAACTGATGTATGTTAATAACAAAATAGAAAATGCGTATTGTATAGTTGTGCTGAGCGTAAGTAGCTGAACGCTACGTGAGACGTGACGGGAACATTAGTAAGTGTAATAATTTAACAGTGTATATTATAAAATTATAATTATATATATATATATATATATATATATATATATATATATATATTTTTTTACGTACACATACATACATACATATACATAGATACATACGTTTAATAGGCTTTTTTGTAATAAATAATATATGTAATAGCATAATAAATAATATGTAAACGGAATATCAGTAGCTAACCTCTTTAAAAATACTCCTATTTATTAACTACGCCCTTTCTGTTCGTTTATTAGGAGATATTTTAAGTGCTTTCTAAACGTGCCTAATGTGTTTAGGTCACGCAGTACTGGATGGACTGTATACGCGGTAAGCTTCTTCTGCCTCAACAAGATAGCAGAGGTGTCACGCGGTTCCTTGCGCACGCGACAATGCACTCGCTCTTCCGATATCTATTGTTTCCATGGTTATGAAGGAATCCTGCTTGAGCACATTAGGAGGAATGAAAAGGGGCGGGTTAACTAACAAACAAATACTCATGCAGGCATTGAGTTATAGGAAAAGGAAACACATTAACCAGGGTGTGACTTCGATGCGGCTTGGACGCTTCTGTTGCCGCGGTGCGACTTCTGGCGGATCTCCTGGCGCCCCAGGGGTGCGGTCCTGGCTGGTGGTTCGATGGAAGAGAGCGGTGCGCGACGATATCTCACACTAGGTGAGGCGGTTACTCCTGGAGCACGACTGCTCCAGGTTGGTGCGGTTTGAACGAGTGGCGCGTGGGCAAGAGCCCTCTAGGACGCGATTGTCCCAGGTGGTGTGGTTCCATCTAGCGACGCAAAGGCAAGAGAGTGCTCGAGGCCAGCGCGCGAGCTTATATCGGCTTCTTTCCCACCGAAGTCGGGCGCTCTTCTCATTGGTTATAAGAATCACGCAAAATTCTAGAATCTATTCTTTCCCCTCTCACCCCACCACCCTGGTGTGTACGGAGGGACGATAGGTTAAGGAAAGGACAACGTTTGGCAAGCATACCCTCGAATGAAATTAAAATACGGATGGTTTTTCGCGCAACCAGATACAATGCCCTGTTTTGCGCCGCTCACATACTACAAGGATATCGTAAGATATAATTGAACAAAATGTATTCGTATTCATTAAATTTATCCTCAAGAAGATCTTTTGTTTTAAAACAGTACTCATGTGTATGGGGTTTAGATGTGATGAAAATATGCTGTAAAAGTTCTTAGTGGTAAAACCGCATAATTCGAAAGTCTGCCTACAGCGCACCGTATATGATAATGAAGAAATACCATAAAGTGAGAATTCACCTGCAAGCTAGTTCCAATAATTTTCTTCCTCGATCACCCATCGTCGTAAACACAAACAATCAACACTAAACAGAAGAATTTATAAAACAATACTCACGGACGACGCATGACGCACGTTGATTGGTCAAATTGATTTATTTGGTTCTTCTCCGAACAAAGTTTGAAGAAAGTTAGTGGACGAAGTGAGCGAGTACCATATAAATAAACATAACTTGTTACCTTTTAAATCTAAACGAACAATGAAACTCGACAAACACAGTTGTTTTGATTTTGCTTTTGGTTTTGTTTGTTTTCTTATCTACGTTTGTTAAGCTAAAACCCGATAAATAATAATATATAGTTATTGCCTCTATGCCGTAGAGTTATTCAAGTTGAAATCATTTTACGCTCAATATCAATAAATAGCTTTAAGTGGCTGAAGCGTGAAATAAATAATTATCTATCAAGATAAAACACTATATAGGATTCCAGTTTCTGGTTTTCTTTCTACTGGGAATTTCCCTTCTTGAATTAGACGACTGAAAATAGCGTCAAAAATGCATTAAGATGTAATATTAAAAGATTTTTGATTTTTTTTACTTTTATTGGGGTTTTACACTATACCCTTGATAAGTATCTAACAGACAGGGTTCACCAGATCTCACCAGCATCGCCGCAGGTTACAGCTACATCAGCTCTAGAGTTGACACCTGTGGATGGAAGAAGGGGAGATCCGCGACACCACATTGGATATTATGGCACGGCAAATCACGGAACTGACTAAACAGGTTAGTGCATTCAAGTCTCGTAGTGAATGCTCTCGCCTCCGCCAATGACAGACGTCACGTCGGCAAAGCCGTACATCATCGCGAAGGTCGCTTTCCAATTACATAAAGGTCCCCGAACTTTTGTTACCATCACAAATATGGCAGCAAACCGAAAACGTGCATCCATCCATCTGATGACGGATCGAGATACGCGGCAGGCAATCTATAATGGCGACAGAAGATTGGGCGTTCCCTACTACTAGTCGTCTTTTTGTGACAGTTCGCAGATCGCGAGTTCAATTCCTGGTGGACACCGGAAGCGACTTTGCGTCTTCCCTCGATTCGCGCTTCATCGACAATGTGCGAAAAGGGCCTATCAACTGTGTGTAGTCAACGGTTCGCCAATAAGCACTTATGGTTATTGTAATGTAAGGTAGTAGTCTAAGACTGATTATATAGGTGGCGGGTAAATGGAGATAATACAGCGAATTCATTGTGGAATAAAAGGATAGAGATTGCGTGACGTTCTTTGTGTTCTCTCCAACTTTTATATACATTACATTGGCGATGAGGATAAAAACGTAGTTTTATTGTGTTTTTAATTGTGGTGAGTAAAAATTTACAAGTTAATTCGAGGACAATGTCGATTGGAAAAGTAAACGAGGATTAAAGGGTTGGTTGATAGACTTGAGATGTTCGGCAAATAAAATAAATAGTGACCTCAAGTTGCCCAAGTTGTCATGGGCGATGAGGCCTACGAGTTGCTGGTGAACCTGGCTAGCCCCGTGAATCCGTCGGAATTAAAATACGACGCCGCCATTAGTCTATTGCGCAATCACTTACAACTGGCAGCATCTGCGTTAGCGGAAAGGTATCGTTTTAGACAAAGGAGGCAAGCAGCGGATGAGAATATAGCAGAGTACGTAGCAAAGTTAAAAAAATTAAAACGTCACTGCAAACTGGGCGACGGTCTTAGTGAAAGTCTACGGAATCAATTTGTCTGCGGATTGAGGAGCGATGTTATTCGGCAGAGGCTGTTTGTGGAGGATGACACATTAAGTTTCACCAATGTGATAAAAATTGCCGGCTCATTAGAGGCCGCGGAGCGGGACGCTGCGGCGGTAGATGCAACCGGGTGAGCAACACCAGGAAGAGATATGGCGGGGCTACACTCGCTGGGGATCGGGAAAAATTTGTCACGGAGAACGTTGGGGGGAGGCAGGCGCGGAATGCGCGGAGACCGCCAGCCATAACATAATCGGCCGGGATCGGCTACAGCTGTAAGGAGGCCCGATGCAATTAGCAGTCGAAATTGCAGCGGATGCGGAGGGACAGGCCACGGTTATGAGGATTGTCGGTTCCGGGAATACGTGTGCAGCAGGCACCTACGACGCTTGTGTCCGAGACAGGGCGCAGCAGGTGTTCGTACAACCAGGCATACCGCTTGTCATCAGGCAGACGTAGCACGGCATGATGAATACGGGGGTCAATTAGAGGAGTTTCATCACTTATGTTTAAGTGACTATAAGGCGGTGAGTTTGCCAGTGACTGTAAATAATAAAGTAATCAATATGGAAGTTGATACGGGGACAGCAGTGTCATGTATTAGCGAACAAACTTATAAGCTATATTTTAGTACCATTAAGTTAGATCACACAAATGTTAGTTTGAAGTTCTATGACGGTTCGTCACTTAGACCTTTAGGATTAATTACACCGGAAGTTTGTTACGATGGAGAGAAAAAAGATTAGAATTGTTTGTTGTCAAAGGAGGAACCACGTCCTTGTTGGGCAGACAGTGGTTATCTGAATTAAAAATAAAATTACCATTATTCACCAACTGCCATAACTTGGAGAGTAACCGAGGTAAATTAGATGATCAATTGAAAAATTTGTTTTCCAGATATAAAGAATTGTTTGATGGAGGGCTGGGACGGTACACGGGCGTCAAGGCGACGTTAAGAATCCGCGAGGGGGTAGCGCCGGTGTTTCATCGCGCGCGGCCGATACCGTACGCGCTGCGCGAGCGCGTCGACGCCGACCTGGACGCGATGCTGCGCGACGGCGTCATCGAGCCCGTCGACTGCTCCGACTGGGCCTCGCCGTTGGTACCGGTAAACAAAGCTAACGGTTCGTTGAGAATTTGTGCTGACTATAAGGCGACGATAAACCGTGTTTTGTTAGTTGATCGATATCCCTTACCTAGAGTTGAGAATTTAATTGTTAGGTTGAGTGGGTTGTAATATTTTTCAAAAATTGATCCGTCTCAAGCCTATAATCAGATAGAGCTAGACGATACTAAAAAGTTAACTGTAGTTAATACTATACTATATATAGGTTAGTGTACGGGCTAGCATCGAGTGCTGGAATATTTCAACGTATCCTATACCTTTAAACGAGCAATTCTTGTATATATATATAGATATATAATCGGAATCTCAGAAACGGCTCCAACGATTTTCATAAAATTTAGTGTGCGGGGAGTTTCGGGGGCAATAAATCGATCTAGTCTTTTTGTTCGTGTTTTTAGGCAATGAAAAACTGCTACAATATCGTTAGAATAAGAAGGTAAATTTTGACAGTTTGTTAATGATTACAAATAGCTTAATTGGTATATTGGGCGGTCACAAAATCGTAATACCATGGTTCGAGCCCAGACCGATCGACTGACTTGTTTTAATTTTTTTTTTCAAGTTCCTTTCTTTTTTTGAGAAAATCTATTTTTTTCGAGAACTTTTTTTAGTATTTTTTAAAAACACGAAAATTTAAATTAAACTAATTACACTCATGATTTTTTTATTCAAATAACCAGTTTAGTTTTTTCTATTATATCTCTAAGATCAAAAAATATTATTCGTATTTCATCATATGTAGTTTGTATCTAAATATAATTTCCAAAACACACGAATTAAAAAAAAACCGAGCGAAAAATACCGAGCAAAGCTTGGTCAACTGGGTACTTATGTATAATTTGTTAGAGGACATCCCCAATGTTGAAGTATTTTTAGACGACGTCATAATCGGCGGGAAAAATAAGTTCGACCACCTTCAAGCCCTAGAAGCTGTCTTTAACAGGTTACATAAAAACGGATTGAAATTAAAAAATCATAAATGTATTTTTTTTAAAGAAGTGCAGTTTTTAGGGTATGTACTTAGTAAAAAAGATAGAAGCAATTGCTAATCTACCTAGGCCTTGTAACGTGACCGAGGTACGGCCTTTTTTGGGCTTAGTAAATTTCTACGCAAAATTTATTAAAAACATAAGTAGTAGGCTCGTACCATTATGCCGAATACTAAAAAAAGGTCAAAATTTGTTTTGGTCGAAGGAATGTGAGCGCGCGTTTGATGAAGTCAAAAATGTTAATCAGTGCGGAAGTATTAGCTCACTACGACCCCCAGCGACCTGTTATAGTAACGTGCGACGCGAGCGCCAGAGGGATAAGGGCCGTGTTGTCGTAGCCGAGCGACGACGGCAGTCGCGAGCGCTCCGTAGCCTATGCGTCACGCACGCTTAACGACGCCGAGAAAAACTACTCGCAGATACACCGCGAGGCATTAGCGATTATATTTGCCGTAAATAAATTCCATCAGTATTTGTACGGTCGACATTTTACTCTGCGCACCGATCACAAGCCGCAAGTGTCCATTTTTGGACCTAACACAGGTATACCAACTATGGTAGTGAGTTGGATGCAACGGTGGACAATTATTTTGTCCGCTTATTCGTTTGATATTGAGTACATACGTACCAATGTGAATGGAGCGCATGGCCTGTCGCATCTGCCGCTGTCGTCTAGTAAGATGACGTATGCGGCGCCCGAGCAAACGTATTGGCATTTCGTTTAGCAATCATTGTTGTTAAATTAAAATAAAGTTAAAAATGAAACCGCTCGTGATCCAATTCTCTCGAACGCAATTAGCTATATTCGGGATGGTTGGCCAGGGGAATGTAATATTAAGGGTTTACAACCGTTTTTTAATCGTAAGAATGAATTATATGAGGAAATAGGTTGTGTGATATGGGGGCATAGACTAGATTTTCCGGAGGCCTGTAAGGAAAAAGTTTTATGTATGATTCACGAACCTCGTATGGGCATTGTCAAATCCAAGGCTATAGCACGAAGCTATGTTTGGTGGGCTGGTGTGGACGATGCGGTGGAGCGGATATGCCTGGAGTGCGAGATACAGACGCCTCGTATGTAGCAATGGCCCAATCGTCCTTGGTTAAGGAATACATTTAGATTTTATGGGGCCCGTTTTTGGAAAAACGTATTTGGTAGGGGTCGATGCGATGTCAAAATGGCTAGAAATCTATACGATGAGACTTATGTTATAACACTCCCACATACATTGAAAGTTGTCACAGCTATTGTGAATAAATCTATTACCACCTACACCTTCCCGGTTCAATAGAAAATAGCTGTGGTAAAGCCTATTCCCAAGAAAAAACAGGCAACCTGTTTAAAAAATCTACGCCCCATAAGCATCTTGCCTTGTATATCTGAGGTATTAGAAGAAGTGGTCTGCGTTTATTTAACAGAATACTTAGAGATACACGAAATCTTACCTTTAGCACAGTCAGGTTTTCGTAAACACCATAGCACCACTAGCAATGCTCAGGATAAGAGAATGGGCACAATACTTACTCTTTTAGATTTTTCACGAGCTTTTGACTCCATAAATTGTACTCTTCTTCTGTTTAAGTTATCTTTCTATGGATTTGATGCTTGCACCTTTCATGGTTTCATAGTTACTTAACAGATAGATTGCAATATGCTAGTATAACAAAACATGATGGCACAATACGTATGTCTGAACCATATTTAGTGTCTCGCGGTGTCCCACAGGGATCTATGCTGGGTCCTATTTTATTAATTTTATATAGTTCAGACATCATTAACTGTATCAAAAATTGTGCGTATCACTTATGTGCAGATGACTTGTAAATATATAAATCTTTTTCCCTCAAGATTGTGAAACTGCTGTCAAATTATTGAACAAAAATCTCAAACGCATCTTGTTAGGGTCCAAGCAAAATTCTCTTGTGCTAAATCCACAAAAATCAAAATTTTTAACTATAGTCAAATAAATCTAGGAAATGCCTTTTGAGGTTTCACATTAATTATTCCGCAGTACATTTGCACGAGCGTACTCGCACGATTTAAAATAACCCTTTACGTAAATCCGAAGAATTATGAAGTTATCTATATTTCATTACTACGTGTATAGCTTTTTATCACTAATTTAAATTTGAATTTGTCAAACTCTTTAAAACTATTGCTTTGTTATTTTATATTTTGTTGTTGATTATTTTTTATATTTTGCTAAATATAAAAAAATAACCAGTAACTTTTTTTACTTGACGTCGTTTAAATAATATATCGCTATGTATAATACCGTAGTGTTTGAATGATTAAAATTCGTTGTTATGCGAATGATTGGTAAAGCATTCAAATAATCGGTAAACATTTTCAAATCATCGAATCATTATTTTTAATGCATTATTTGTTTAATTTAATTTTTATTTTCAAAATTGCTTAAATTACATGAATCATGAATAAAACAAGTGTATTTTTTTACTTTGTCAAAGTAAATTTGTGTAGGCAAAAAACTCGACCAGTTACGCGACTTCACAGAGTAAGTAATTCATTCTTGGGGCGATGTATACGCTTTTACAACAGAATCCCAGAAAATATACAAAATTTGACGTAAGTACACAAAATTTACAAACTTTATTAAACTAATTTTGTATAAAAAGGGTTATTTTAATATTAAGGAATTTCATCAAGAATATAAGGAAATCGAAATTTTTTTTTTATAAGTGACGGTCAGTTTGGTTTTAAAAAAGGTAGTTCTACTGAGTTGGCAATTTTTTCCTTAAAAAAAATAGTAACTTATTACGTGTCACGAAGAACAAAAGTATACGCTTGTTTTTTGGACTTGAGTCGCGCCTTCGATAGGGTAAATTATAGCATCCTGTGGGATAAGTTAAAACTGGTGGTTGTTCCCTCCGACATAATTAGAATTCTTATTAATTGATATAATACGCAGGTTAATGTAGTGAACTCGGACGGCTCACTTTTGGACGAGTTTGTACTGACTAATGGGGTTAGGCAGGGTGGGCTGACTTCTCCTCTGCTGTTTAACCTTTACGTTAACGCTCTAATTGAGGAGCTCAATGAAACGGGTATCGGCTGTCATGTAGGTGGGAAATGTGTAAACAACCTTAGTTACGCAGACGATATGGTTTTATTGAGCCCCTCTATCGGAGCCTCATGGAAGTTAATTTCTATTTGTGAGAAATACGCAGCAAGCCACGACTTAGTTTATAATATGGAAAAGACTGTGGCAATGGTCTGTGGAGCGCATAGTAAAGATGTTTGTTTACCGTTATACCTGAACGGCAAAAATTTGAAGTTCGTGACGAGCTTTCGATATTTAGGACATATCATATCGAGTGACCTGAGGGATGATGAGGACATGGACAGAGAAAGGCAGTCCCTTGCTGTACGTGCCAATATGATTGGCAGGAAATTTAATAAGTGCGAGCGCGATGCTAAAATAATTATATTTAAAACCTATTGCCAATCGTTTTACACGCCGCATCTCTGGATTAAATTTAAAAAGGAAAGCTATCGAATTTTTAAGGTTTAGTATAACGATTCGTATTTTAACGTAATTTTGTATTTATTTCGTTATCACTGAATTTAGCACTATTTATTAGTTCTTTTATATCACTGAAGTCCACGTTTCTTAAATCTGACTGTTTTGCTTCTTTCTTGATGTCATCCTCTCGTACAGTTGGCATTTCGATTGTGGGAAGTTGAAGTTTGATATTCGCAAGGTACCTCGGAGCGTTGATGAATGTGTCTCCAATCTGTGTTCAGCATTCTTGATTAGGTATCATTATATATGTGCTTGCACATGGTATTTTTATACATGTTCTGGACAATGTTCAGTTATTATCAAGTCCTTAGTGGTATATAGTAGCCAATAGTTCTTGAAGATCCTCTGAATTTTCAAATTCTCCAATTGTATATTATGTTGCTGGCAGCTACTGTGGTTGGTTTTCATCTGCATTATTTGTTCAATACATGTTTCAGCTGGATACTCTGCGAGACTTTCCTGTGGGCATAAGAACTTTTCATCGTCGATTTCTTCACAGGGACTCACCGCTGATCGTTATTTCAATCTTTTCACCAATAGGAAAGGATATGATGGGATTATGATATGGGTAATATCGGAATTAGATATTGGAATTGGTATCATTTTGTAGTATGTGTATATATCTGGTTCAATTAGTGGGATGTCCGTCATCTGTAGTTATGTCATTTAGTCGCCTATAATTAACTACCATTCTCAATTTTTGTATGCCCGATGCATCTAATTTTTTTGGTACTAAGTACACCGGTGCACTCCACGGAGAATGAGACTCCTGAATAATATTTTCAACATTCAAAATTTTCTCTACTTGTTGCTTTATTTCCTTAGTTTGTGCAGGTGGCAATCTATGGGCTTTCATATTAATAGGGTCCTCATTCTTCGTCCTAATCTTATGCTTAACGTCGTTTGTAAAAGATAGCGGTATGTTTTCACAATAGAATATATCCTTATATTCCCTACACAATTTAAATATCACCGATTTTTCCTCTTCGTTCATGTGCTCTAGTCTTAATTTATTTAAGTTTTCCTCTAGTAGTATATTAAATTATTATTTTTACTTTCTGTAAAATTCAAGTTATTGTTATATGTGTCATGAAAAATCTCAACTTTAAATGGTGACGTGACCACTAATTTTTGTTCACTGTCTGTGCAGTTTTGTATAACTGTGGTTGCAAAACCATCTTTGCAGTTTACTATCGCGTCAGGCATCCGGATACCTTCTGTAAACTGTACGTAATTTATTATAGCTTCTCCATTTAATAAGTTAACTGATAAATTAACTCTTAATTTGCAGCGAGGAGGCAGATTATATGTCTCTCCCATTGGCGGTGAGTAAATAATAGGGAAATTAGTATTATTTGTATATAAAGTGAGGTTTTTCATGTCAATGGTAGCGTCAAGCAATTTTAAGAGATCACTACCTATTAACCCATCATACCTTTCATCTACACTATATACATAAAACTTTTGTTTTTGTGGACTATGAAAGATACTCGGTAACTTTGCGTAGACAATTTCTACGTGTTTACTGGCAGCGTATAATAACCTCACGGTTTATATGTTTAATATTTTTTGCTAGTTCTGGACTAATAAATGACCTAGTACTACCAGTGTCTATCATAAAGACAGCTTTTAGTTCAGGTATACGCATATGTGGTAAATTTAAAAGTTTCGTACAATTAATTTTTATTCTATTCGTCTCGTCAAGGTTAATATGTGAAAATTTTCAATTTCAGCCAAATCTGAATAATTATACTGATTTGGTGCAATACATTGTTGTGAATTGCAGGGTTGATTTATTTCCCTATTGGTATAGTTTATTCTCCTTGAGTTAGCAGTTCGCATTGTTACATCGGTGTTCGAACTTGACGCCACAGGTGGCGATTGGTATTGTGTTAGACGCTGAGTATGCGCAGGGGCATTGTCCGCGAAATACTCACTACGCTGTATCGGGCCCGGCGCTGGTGGTACTGCTGACCTAGTTATCGATTGCTGTTCATAATTATTGCGATGGTTATTGTTACGGTTGTTATTTTGCCTAAATTGGAATGAATTATTTGACGAGTTAAAAGAGTGGTTATTATTAACGTAGGGTGACAAATTGTTCTGATTATTAAATGTATTTGAACTAGATTGCTCCGTATGGGGGACATTTCTAGGTGAATAAGTGTGATTATTCTTAGGACTCGGTCTACAGTTTGTTCGATTAGACCGTGAATTTTTACTTTCATAAACGGACTGAAAGTTTTGTTCTTCTAAGACAATTTTCAAGGCGTCTTCTAGAGTAGTCACGTTCCGTAGTCTCATAAGTCTAACTAAATATGCCGGTAAATTATAAAGAAACGCATTTAGTGAACTTGCTAGATTCGCTAGACGTAAATTCGGATCGTCAATTCGCTAACGTTAGAAAATAAGACACTTCTCAAATGTTGTATCCTGTGACAAAATTCCTGGTAATTTTTATTACAGTTTAATTTTAAGGATTCGAGTTCCGAAGCCAAAGATTCCTCGGATCTCAGGTCACCAAAATGTTGGCTTAGTAATGTTTTTAATTCGTCCCAATTATTAATATGATCCCGTTCTCCAACTAGGTTCGCAGCTTCCCCGGATAACTTATTTGTAATAACATGAAATAAATATTCGTTTTGTAACTGGCTTCCTTGGAATGAATGGAGTATGTACTCGCATTTTTTATAAAGAGTGGTAAAAGTCTAGTATCACCAACGAAATTAGGGATAATTTTAACCATTTTCATAGGAATTCTTCCATTTTTCTTTCTTTTTGTTACAGAATACACTACCAATAAAAAAATACTCATCGGTTATTATTAAGTGAATTTATAAGGAAATTGAATGAAATAATTTAAATTCCTCAATTACTTAACTAATTAGAATAATTAACTAAGTGTGAATTTATGTAATCTAATTAGGCGTAATTAATCCCACAAAAACCAGAATATAAACACACAAAAAATAAGAAGGGTAGGAAAATACAGATTGGTGAAGAAGATCTACTCACAGTGCTGCAGTTTTCCCCATGCTCCTTCTGGAATATTGGTGCTCCGTCCTTGAAGTTTGTCTGTTTCTTAATAAATTTGTTTGCTCCTTTTTTCCTTTTTACCGATTTTTCTGCGAAAACTTTTATTCGCCACGAAATAATACTTGGTCTTACGGGTCCCTATTGACTGCGCCAATTAAGATAGTGAACCAGACTTCAATAAAAAATATATTTTATTTATTTGGACAGAGTTAAGGTAAGAAGTTTATTACTACAATATTCGATATTAACTGATTACAATTGTCTATTTATACTTAAATTATTTGCAACAAAACTATTTACTGCTTATTTATATACGCTTGACACAGATGGGATTGCTGATGATGTGCGAACGAATGAGATTTGGCAGGGGTGCTCAGCCTTAACTCACGCGTACCGACGCTCGATGCTTTGATAAGACATCGTGTGACCAGATTCAGAAGTAATCTTCGCAATCTGGTAACGCGATTATACAAATTTTAACGCAAAATTGTAGTGAAATATTTAAATATTGGTCTAGTATGTTAAGAGGTAAGTTTTAATTTGTTTGATGGCATTTATTTAATTTATATTTATTTTTGTATTTCATTATTACTTCAATTTATTTAAATTTTTTTATTATTGTTGATTATGAGTAATTATCTTTCTTTTTTACGGACCTTTGTTGTCTGTCCATAAATGATTATTATTATTATATTTTTGTTATTTTTTTCTCAACTGCGAGCTGGTAAATAAATGGCGATTACGGGTTAAAACCAAGTAACCGTCACTGTAACAGGGATAAGCTACATTACTCTCATCCGGCATGAATTTTCGAACGATGCGACATGTATTTAAGATAACGGCTTTTTGTATATTAATGTATGAGTACGGTGATATGTCTAGCATTTTAAAACTATGATATAAGTGCTTCGGGATTATTACGGTGGTAGAAAGTACTATGGGTATTATAAAAACTTTTTCATTTTCCGCATTTTTGTTATTTATTCTTTTTATAATTTGTTATAGTTTTATATTATGCGTATTGAGTACGGCTATATCAATGATATATACTGTTTTATTTATTTTATCTTGAAGCGTAATATAAGGTCTATTATAATGGATGGTTTTGTCTGTCAGAATAGCACGGTCATAGTACATTTTAAAATTTATATTTTCAAGTATAGCCGTTGGTGTGTATTTGTAATATGGCGTATGTGTGTCTGGGATTAGTCTGTGTTTGACTGCTAATTTTTGCTGTCTGCGTGAGTGTTGGGCAAGCTCAGTAATATGTGATGTCTCGGGGTGAATTGGGGGATTGTGTGTGTGCTTTTTGCTGTTGGTGAGGTGGGCTCCATTGTGAATGGTCTCGGGCTGTTTATGACATTTTCGACATTTATCATCTGCTATTGTAGGATTTTTAATTATATATTTTTGATAATTTTTCGTATTATTGACTTGATCCTGTATTACTATCATGAAACCTTCGGTTTCAAGGAATAAGTAACCACGTACAAGCCACCTATTCGATGCCTCCGAATCTACATGTGCTGTACCTAAGTCATAGGGATGTCTACCATGCAAAACTTTTTTTTTCATTGTATTAATTTCATTCTCTGTCTGCATACTGATCATTTATTTCTGTTATATGTAGATTTTCTGCAAGGTTTAGTGGTGTGAGGTTCACGTATATTCTAACAATAGCATTGTGTAAATTGCTCGTAGTAATTTTTATGTGGAAGAATGATCTAAGTGTTGAGAGCTGCTTAGTCCAGAGAGTTTGGATGTCTATAAGACCTCTTCCACCTCTATTTCTGCCTATTGAAATCCTTTCTACTGCGGAGTTGGGATGTTAATGATTAAATTTTGTTAATATGGTACTTGTTTTTATTTCGAGACTAACTATGTCCGTTTTTGTCCAATTTATTATACCTAATGAATATGTTATCGGAATCGCGTACGAGTAAGTATTAATAGATTTAATAAGGCTTTTCGATGTTAGTTGGCTTTTACAGATTCGGAGATTATTATTATTATTATTGGGGGATATCAATATAGTTTTCTCATCTGGTTGGGTTCTATAAATATGTAATTATAAATGGAAAAGAAAAGATAAATATACATAAATATAAATTAAATATAATTAAATAAATGTAAAAATACATAAATAAATAAAATCCCAACCAGATGGAGGCCCTCGGCAGGGGAGACCAAACGGCCGAGGGTTAGGGGGGAAAGAAAAGAAACCGGCAGACGATACGGGCGGTATCGAGGAGCACCGCCTCCTGCATTTGAGCCTGGAGCGGTCCGTGACGTAGTCCCAGTCAACTCAGATGACCCGAGAGACTGACTGGGATTAGCTCGTTTGCAGAGACGACTACAGGAATAATTTCGGTCGGCAGACCACCCCACATGTCGGTCACCTCGTGAGCCAGGTCCAGATATTTTGTTTGCTTATCTGTTTCGACTTTCACCAGGTTCTCGTCATACGGAATGGTAATGTCGACCAAAAATATCCTTGACTGTGCCCGGTCCATCAGCACAATATCGGGCTTATTCGCAAGAATAGCCCTGTCTGTGATGATGGCCTGGTCTCAATAGAGCTTGGCGCGATCATTTTAGAGCACGGCTTCCAGTAAATACTTGTAATACGGCAATTTCCGATCCACGAGACCGTATTTCAGAGTGAGTTACTGGTGAAGAATTCTGGCTACTAGGTTTTGTCTGTGCAAGTACTCAGAGTTAGAAAGGGCCGAAAAACCTGAGATTACATGCCTAAGTGACTCAACGGGATGGCAAGGAGCTCGACAGATATCGACGGTGCAATCCTTTAGGATGTATCTCCGATAGTTGTTGATCTTAATAACTTGATCCTGTATTGCACAGACAAAATCCTCGGTTTCCCCCGAAGAGGTCGCCGAAGCGTAGCCAGCGAAGGGAGGCTACTGTGTCTACGAAAGGCTCGTGTAGAGACTTGAAGAACCTCCCGTGGAGCTCCTTCTACTTCCATACGGGCCCCCGGTCAGAAATGCTCTACACTGCCGGGTCTTGCCATTGCTCGTTGGCTAAGAATAGAGGGGTAAGTCCTTTATCACTAGAAATGACGTCCTTATAGAATGGATCATCCGATCTCGCTAGGAAGTAATCACGGAGGCTGCACACTTCGCGATTATGCACGGTGAGCGTGCTTAAGAAGCCACGCCCACCACGCTTTCGCGGTAAGTACAGCCTCATTACTGACGATCTGAGATGATGCATCTTGCGGGACGTCATGGTAGTGCAGACTTTTCTATCCAGGGCGTTAAGTTCAGTCTGAGTCCACCTAAGTGTGCCAAAGGTATACATGAGGACAGGCATGACCCAACCGTTATATGCTTGTGTTTTATTCACACCGGACAAAAGGCTGTTAAGCACTTTGGTCAAGCGTGCACAAAACACGTCGCAAACTGACTGTTTCATACCAGCTTCATCGATACCGATGTTCTGTGACATACCCAGGTATCGGTATGTTTCAGCCTCAGAAAGGGTCCTCAAGTTGACGGGCATAGATAAGTCTATGCCCTCAGAGTTAGCTGCCCTTCCCCTTTCAACATGGGGGACCGCACACTTATCCGTCCCCAGCTCCATTCCAATGGAATTGCTAAATTCACATGTGATCTTTAGCAATTCCATAAGACGGGAGCGTCTGGAGGCGAATAACTTTAGGTCATCCATATAGAAAATGTTTGTCATTTTTTTTTCCCTCCCTTTCCGTAGCTAAAATTCCCTCCCGGAGCCCCCCAGTAAGGTACTGAGAGAGTTCAGAGAGAGGCAGAACCAGATTGGACTTAGAAAATCGCCCTGGAAGATACCCCTTCTTATATGTGGTTCTTATGTGGTTCTCCGCAGCCATCATCCGCTCGCACAGATGACAAAGGATCGTACTCCACTGTCCCATACACTGCTCGAGGAAGTCTCTAACTGTACAGTCTATCGTGTACAGCTCGAGGACTCTCTTTAGCCATGTATGGGGTACCGAGTCGAATGTCTTTCTGTAGTCTGTCCAGGCGGCGGAGAAGTTCCGACGATTGCGTTTCACCACTTTGCCAATGACCACGTCAATGAGGAGTGGTTCCTTGGTTCCACGACCACTGCCCTGACATCTGTTTTGAGCGCGCGATATCACTTGATTTGAATCCAGGTGACGAGTGATTCTCGCGCTCAAAATTGATGTTATTGTCTTGTATATGGTCGGTAGACACGTGATGTTATAGTATTTGGTCGGGTCTGTGGTACCCTAGTTTTTAGGAACCAAATGAGTGATCCCAGTAGTGAAGAGGCTCGGGAGCGACTTCTGGTTGAGAGGCTCTTGAAACTGTCGGCGAACACAGTGTGACACACCACGAACCCCTTCAGTCAGTAGTGATGCAGCCCGTCGAGTCCCGGACTTTTCCAGTTCGGGGCCCTACGGACCGCCTCAGCTACGTCATCCGATGTTATAATGACGGGGTTCATGGGCGTTATACTCGCACACTGACTCACCACAACTTCCGTCCAAGGGCCCTCGCTGTGATTTACGAGCTCTGACCACAGGCCGCACCAGAATGCTACAGTGTCGGCCTGATTCGATGCTGGGCCCGTTCCACTTACCATTGGTCGCTCCAATGATTCATAGTGCTTCTTCTGATCACTCTGGAAGAGACGATTCTGGTTCAACCGTGTCAACCTCTCGGTATATCGCCGATTCCGCTTTCCACAAGCATGATTATTATTATGGTTGATAATAACTGCTGGGAAGAGTGATCGCTAAGAAGCTATTTCTAATTTGTTTTGTGTTAATCGTAACACTCATGATTGTAAGCTCTTATTTAAAAAAGAAACTAGTACCGTTGGGTTTCTTGCTGGTTCTTCCAGGACAGAGGTTCTTTTTGCGAACCAGTGGTAAATGAATAAATTGACTTTCAATGAGTATTATTCGTAATCTATATTGAATAAAAAAGTTTCAGTTTCTGTTTCGACAGCTTACTGTGCGTAATATTGTAATTTTTTGTTTGTCTTCTTGTGACTCTGCTTTAACTTTTTGGACTGTTACTTCTATAATAAATTTTTGTACGTGGTAGAGCCATCTATATTATAGTTGTAGCACGAATGGGTCGGCTCAACAGGGCAGGACCACGCATTCACAGAATACCAGCGTAAAATAGCAGCGTAATGCTGCTGTGTTTCGTATGGTGAGTGTAGAAAACAGGAGACCATTTTTACGGGAATCGAGACATTCCATCTTAATCTTATGGGGTGTCAACGCATTTACATTTCATTTCTTAATTGAGAATAAATATGTATGTCTATGCGCCATAGCATCCACTTACCATCAGGTGGACTGTGTGCTCGTTTGTCACCCTATCCTATAAAAATTTTTTTTTCAACACAACGACATCCCTAGTTGTTTTACTGAAAGTGATTGAAATAATTTATTTTTAATCTAGTTTCAATCTTAATTTTTTATAACTTTACCTCTAGTAATAATAATAATAATAATAATAATAATAATAAGGCGTAGGGAAGTGACGACCCCATCGCCCGCTGACGAAACAGTTAAGTGACAAAACTGCTACGTCGGTGCAGTCAGTCAGCGCCTTGCCAAGAGGTGTGAGCGCCGTGCCTCGGCAGTACTCAGGGTGCAAAGGCCCGTTTGTGCTTACGGCCGTACAATGATACAATGAAACGGTGCCGGGCCTGGGCGTCTCCCGTTAATTGGCGCCCAAAAATGGATGATGGATTTTAATAGAAAGCGTATAGGGCCGCTGCCTGGGGGTCGCCGGGGCGCGTCTGGAGCTGGCGCTGGACGCGGCAGCATGCGGGCCGCCAGCCGAGCGCGAGGAGCTGCAAGAACACCTAACAGCCCCCCGCATCCATCATCCCCACCAGACGGCTTGATGTCGGCAGGGTCCTCTCGGACTCGGCAAGCGGCATCCGCCGCTGGTGGAGTGCGCCGCATGCGTTGGACAAGGGATATGAACGCAAACGCATTGCGGGCGTACTATAGGGCGAAAGGGGAAGAAACTGCGGGGATAGCGTATCGGGCTCGGATGCATTGCTTTTTTGCTGAGCTGGAGCCGTCTATTCCCGTCACGGAACAAAACCTGGCAGACCGAGTTCGGTACATCATGCGCTCGAAAATATTCGATGATGCCGAGCTCGAACGACTACGACGTGAGGCCATTCCCTCATCGAATGAATTGGCTACGGCTGGGGATGCGGCTCCTCAGGCGACAGACCAGCTGCCACGCGTAGAAGCCGCCATGGATCTTCCAGTTGTGGTTGATTCAGATGATGATGAAATGGTCTCCCACGAACTAGAGCAAATGAGGAGTATATTGGAAGAGGCGATTTTGGAAACGCGCAGCATGCCTCTCGAAAATCGACCGCGACTTCCCCGCATACCTCTAAGCAAGCGAAATCGGGCTGTCGTGAGGGCTCTTAACCCAATGCTGGTAACCTATTTGGAAGCCAGCCGGGACCTTTGCGAGACGGACTCAGTTCTTTTTGGCGCCGCAGTGGCAGCTTGCCGTATTATTGGCGCCAGACTTCCCATGGCTGGACGCGCTACTAAACAAAGTAGCGCCATCCCAGCCTGGAGAAAAAGAATTGAGGACCGTATCGCAAAGGCAAGGGCCCTTATCGGCAGAATGATAAGCTTCAGGTCGGGTAATAATAGACCGAGGGTTGTGCGCACCGTTAGAATGGCGTTTGCTGGGACAAATATCAGTTTTTCCCAGCCGGATATCACGCAGAAACTAACGGAGCGCATAGACGACCTGAAGCAAAAGATTGCTGCTTGGGGGAAGCGGATTCGCCGATTTACCGAGAGGTCAAGGCGGTTCAACCAGAATCGTCTCTTCCAGAGTGATCAGAAGAGGCTCTACAAATCACTGGAGCGACCAGAGGTATGTGGAGCGGGCCCAGGACCGGACCAGGCTAACACTGTCGCATTTTGGCGTGGCCTGTGGTCAGAGCCCGTAAACCACAGCGAGGGCCCTTGGACGGAAGTTGTGGCGAGTCAGTGTGCGAGGATTACGCCCATGGACCCCGTCGTCATAACGCCGGACGACGTAGCTGAGGCGGTCCGTAGAGCCCCGAACTGGAAAAGTCCGGGACTCGACGGACTGCATCACTACTGGCTGAAGGGGTTCATGGTGTGTCACGCTGTGCTCACCCGTCAGTTTCAAGAGGCTCTCAACCAGAAGTCGCTCCCTAGCCTCTTCAATACTGGGATCACTCATTTGGTTCCTAGAGACCAGGTTACCACAGACCCGAGCAAATACCGCCCCATTACGTGTCTAACCACCATATATAAGACACTGACATCCATTTTGAGCGCGAGAATCAGTCGTCACCTGGAGCTAAATCAGATGATGTCACTCGCTCAAAATGGATGTCGGGGTGGTGTTCGTGGAACTAAGGAACCACTCCTCATTGACGCGGTCATTGGCAAAGTGGTGAAACGCAACCGTCGGAACTTCTCCGCCGCCTGGATAGACTACAGAAAGGCATTCGACTCTGTGCCCCATACATGGCTAAAGAGAGTCCTCGAGCTGTACAAGATAGACTGTACAGTGAGAGACTTTCTCGAGCAGTGTATGGGGCAGTGGAGTACGATCCTCTGTCATCTGGGTGAGCGGATGATGGCTGCGGAGAACCACATAAGGATAAGAAGGGGTATCTTCCAGGGCGATTGTCTGAGTCCAATCTGGTTCTGCCTCTCCCTGAACCCTATCAGTACCTTACTGGAGGGATCCGGGAGGGGATTTCAGCTTCGAAAAGGAGGGACAAAAGTGACCCACCTTTTCTATATGGATGACCTTAAGTTATTCGCCTCCAGTCGCTCCCATCTTATGGAATTGCTAAACATCACTTGTGAATTTAGCAATTCTATTAGAATGGAGCTGGGGACGGATAAGTGTGCGGTCCTCCATGTTGAGAGGGGAAGGGTTGCTAACTCTGAGGGCATAGATTTATCTATGCCCGTCAACTTAAGGACCCTTTCCGAGGCTGAAACATACCGATACCTGGGTATGTCACAGAACATTGGTATCGATGAGGCTGGTATGAAACAGTCAGTTTGCGACGTGTTTTATGCACGCTTGACCAAAGTGCTTAATAGCCTTTTGTCCGGTGTGAATAAGACACACGCATATAACGGTTGGGTCATACCTGTCCTTATGTATACCTTTGGCATACTCAGGTGGACTCAGACTGAACTTAACGCCCTGGATAGAAAAGTCCGCACTACCATGACGTCCCATAGGATGCATCATCCGAGATCGTCGGTAATGAGGCTGTACTTGCCGCGAAAGCATGGTGGGCGTGGCTTTCTGAGCGCGCTCACTATGCATAATCGTGAAGTGTGCAGCCTCCGTGATTACTTCCTGGCGAGATCGGATGATCCATTCTATAATGACGTCATTTCTAGTGATAAAGGGCTTACCCCTCTATCCTTGGCCAACGAGCAATGGCAGGACCCAGCAGTGCTTAGCATTTCCGACCGGGAGACCGTATGGAAGGAGAAGGAGCTCCACGGGAGGTACAACAGGGCTCTACATCAGCCCTTCGTAGATACAGTCGCCTCCCTCAACTGGCTACGCTTCGGTGACCTCTTTGGGGAAACCGAAGGTTTTGTCTGTGCGAAACAGAATCAGGTTATTAAGACCAACAACTATCAGAGATACATCCTAACGGATAGCACCGTCGACGTCTGTCGAGCTTGTCGCCATCCCGGGGAGTCACTTAGGCATGTAATCTCCGGTTGTTCGGCGCTTTCTAACTCTGAGTACTTGCACAGGCACAACCTAGTAGCCAGAATTCTACACCAGGAGCTCGCTCTGAAATACAGTCTCGTGGATCGGAAATTGCCGTATTACAAGTACTTGCCGGAAGCCGTGCTCGAAAATGACCACGCCAGGCTCTACTGGGACCGGGCTATCATCACAGACAGGACTATTCTTGCAAATAAGCCTGATATTGTGCTGATGGACCGGGCACAGTCAAGGATATTTTTGGTCGACATTACCATTCCGTATGACGAGAACCTCGTGAAAGCCGAAACAGATAAGCGAACAAAATATCTGGACCTGGCTCACGAGGTGACCGACATGTGGGGTGGTTGGCCGACCGAAATTATTCCTGTAGTCGTCTCTGCGAATGGGCTAATCCCAGTCAGCCTCTCGGGTCATCTGAGGCGACTGGGACTCCGTGACGGACCGCTCCGGGCTCAAATGCAGAAGGCAGTGGTCCTCGATACCGCCCGCATCGTCCGTCGGTTTCTTTCCCTTTCCCCCCTAACCCTCGGCCGTTTGGTCTCCCCCTGCCGAGGGCTTCCATCTGGTTGGATCTTTATTTATTTGTGTATTTTTTGTATTTATTTTATTTTATTGATATTTATGTATATTTATCTTTTCATTTTAATTTATAATTATATATTTATAGAACCCAACCAGATGAGAAAACTATATAGATACCCCCAAAATAATAATAACGTCGACGTCTGTCGAGCTTGTCGCCATCCCGGGGAGTCACTTAGGCATGTCATCTCCGGTTGTTCGGCGCTTTCTAACTCTGAGTACTTGCACAGGCACAACCTAGTAGCCAGAATTCTACACCAGGAGCTCGCGCTGAAATACGGTCTCGTGGACCGGAAATTGCCGTATTACAAGTACTTGCCGGAAGCCGTGCTCGAAAATGACCGCGCCAGACTCTAGTGGGCACAGTCAAGGATATTTTTGGTCGACATTACCATTCCGTATGACGAGAACCTCGTGAAAGCCGAAACAGACAAGCAAACAAAATATCTGGACCTGGCTTACGAGGTGACCGACATGTGGGGTGGTCTGCCGACCGAAATTATTCCTGAAGTCGTCTCTGCAAACGGGCTAATCCCAGTCAGCCTCTCGGGTCATCTGAGGCGGCTGGGACTACGTGGCGGACCGCTCCAGGTTCAAATGCAGAAGGCGGTGCTCCTCGATACCGCCCGCATCGTCCGCCGGTTTCTTTCCCTTTCCCCCTAACCCTCGGCCGTTTGGTCTCCCCCTGCCGAGGGCCTCCATCTGGTTGGGCTTTTATTTATTTATGTACTTTTATATTTATTTTATGTTATTAATATTTATGTATATTTGTCTTTTCATTTTCATTTATAATTTTATATTTATGGCACCCAACCGGATGAGAGAACTATATAGATACCCCAAAATAATAATAATAATAATAATAATTAACTCTGAGTACTTGCACTTGCACAACCTAGTAGCCAGAATTCTACACCAGGAGCTCTCTCTGAAATACGGTCTCGTGGACCGGAAATTGCCGTATTACAAGTACTTGCCGGAAGCCGTGCCCGAAAATGACCGTGCCAGGCTCTACTGGGACCGGGCCATCATCACAGACAGGACTATTCTTGCGAATAAGCCTGATATTGTGCTGATGGACCGGGCACAGTCAAGGATATTTTTGGTCGACATTACCATTCCGTATGACGAGAACCTGGTGAAAGCCGAAACAGATAAGCAAACAAAATGTCTGGACCTGGCTCACGAGGTGACCGACATGTGGGGTGGTGTGTCGACTGAAATTATTCCTGTAGTCGTCTCTGCGAATGGGCTAATCCCAGTCAGCCTCTCGGGTCATCTGAGGCGACTGGGACTCCGTGACGGACCGCTCCGGGCTCAAATGCAGAAGGCGGTGCTCCTCGATACCGCCCGCATCGTCCGCCGGTTTCTTTCCCTTTCCCCCTAACCCTCGGCAGTCTGGTCTCCCCTGCCGAGGGCTCCCATCTGGTTGGATCTTAATTATTTATGTAGTTTTTGTATTTATTTTATTTTATTGATATATATATATATATATGTACATTTATCTTTTCATTTTAATTTATAATTATATATTTATAGAACCCAACCAGGTGAGAAAATTATATAGATACCACAATAATAATGATAAATCTTGTGTTTTAAATTATCCGTTTTTAATTTATTCTGGTATTATTCAAATCAAACTAAATGATTACCTACCAACTCTAAATAACGATATCGATTTTTTTAAGAATCGAATATTGTACGTTCCCATTTTTTGGTTGGCATGCTTGGTGCAATAAGTCTGCAGTAAAATGTATTTCTGAGATTCAGTTGACTATAGGAACAAAAAAAAAATTAAAATATATCAATGTGACGCCACTAGTTATAATTGATAATGAACTTATACAGCAAGTCTCTGAGGCAAGAAATTTAGGTGTATTATTTGATTCTAGTCTGCGATTTGAAAGTCATGTACTTGAGGGAGTGCGCAGTTGCGGATAAGATTGTGTGAGTCATTAATACCGTCTAAGTTAAATTATACAGATGCAGCCTGTGAACCACGACTGTTGATAAGGACAGAGAAGTTCATACAGTGGGTGCAAAATGCGTGTACTCGGTTTTGTTTCACTGTCCCGCCTAGAAGTCATGTAACGCCTTATTTGAAAAGTTCTATTAAAAATGAGTGCCCGGAGAAAGTTACACCTCGCTACTATACTATTCTCAACAATAATAAAACAGCGACAAGTATACCTGTTTTAAAAGCTGAAGTGGGCCCGAAACCAAAATAAATATAATACAAGAGCTTCTGTTCATTCTCTTATCACTCGATACCGCACTTTTTGTGAATCTTTTTGTTTTTCCTCCTTGATAAACCTTAGAACCTTTAGAATAATAACACGCTCTCCACAGCGATAAGCTTTCCTTTTATCCCTTTTAATAAAAAAAAATGGTTGACCCTGCAGGCCATCCCTAGAATTTCCCGCTCATTTCAAATGCAAAGCACTCCAAATTTCACCAAATTATGACGTTGAATATGAAATATCGGAGTTATTAATAAAAAACAATTTTTTATCTTTTTAACTAACTCCCGATTATTGGCTGTGGTTTTTTAAGATCACAAGCGGAAAAGTTTTTGAAATCGATCGGTAAAGTCGTTTAAAAGTTATTCCAAAAAAACTGCTTTTCAATTTTTTTAAGATTTCTCAAAATCTACTGGTCCGAATTAGTTAAAATTCATAGGAAAGCTATGTTTCATGAAACACTTTGGAAATCCGCTTAGTTCATTTCAATCGGTCAAGCCGTTCAAAAGTTATAGGAGTTTTACATACATCCACACACACTCACATACATACAGACATACAGAGACCATCGAATGTCACGGTGGCTTCCTGTGACCTCAAAACGTCAAAGTTTGATGAAAACTCAATTTTTGAAAACCGGGATAAATAAAATAACTTCCCCATCTTTGAAAATTTTCAGTTTTCTTAGCGCGAAGTTAAAAATAACACTAACATGAAACAAAAAAACTTAACAAGAAAAAAGAAAAGAGAGCAATCAATGGAAATATGTTGCACACGTGAGCGGATAACTGAGATGCGGTCGGCAAAGGTGAGAGGGCTAGTCAAATTGGCAATTTTTTGCACAATGCTAATAACAAAGTTGTAATTACTACCACTTGGTAAAGAATGCAATGAAATGTCATAAATGGTAATATATACTTATGATATACGGTATGTCCAAAATATACAGCAAAAACAAGTGCATTGGTTTACTGTAAATGAATCATTTTTAATGAAAGAAAGAAAGATTTATTGCAGCACGCCACAACATCAGTAGGCACTTAAATTTTAACATTTATGGACACATCATTTATAAACATTATAACAAACAAAAACAAAAAAAAAAAAGAAAACAAAACAACAATTTGACGGATAAAACAATTTAAAAGTATGTATATTTATACATTGATACATACCGTATGAGGACGCTCACGGTCGCTCAGCGAGCTATGGAGAGGGCTATGCTCGGAGTTTATCTGCGTGATAGACTCAGAAATGAGGATATCCGCAGTAAAACCAGAGTGATCGACATAGCCCAACGGATTGGTAAGCTGAAGTGGCAATGGGCCGGCTATATAGCTCGAAGAACCGATAACCGATGGGGAAGAAAGGTTCTCGAGTGGCAGCCTTGTACCGGTAGGCGTAGTGTAGGGCGACCCCCCCGCTAGATGGAGCAACCACCTGGTAAGATATGCAGGAAATCGATGGATGCAGGTGGCTCAGGACCGTGCTGTGTGGCATTACTTGGGGGAGGCCTATATTCAGCAGTGGACTTGTGAAGGGCTGTAATGATGATGATGATGAAAAATATATTTTATCATAATATATATTTATCCTTGTTTTAAAATGGCTAATGGGTTGTCACGCCTAAGACCTGCTGTTTCAGGTTTGTTTTCCGTACGTGAATATTTTCCGCCGGTCAAGTCGATGTACTCGTGGTGCAGCCATAATATGATACAGCGTTTGTTTTGTTTGTTTCAGAAATATTTCTGTGAAGCATTCGATATCCGTAAAAATATTATTCTAACTTATTTTAATTTAGGATATTCATATTTTATACCAAAATCGGGTTTTATAATTGCTTAAATATTAACGTTAATTTTTAAACTAAAACGCTTTCCGAACCTTGCCATGACCCGTTTTCTACATCATAGTTTAAAATTTTAAATCACTGCTTTAATTTAACTTGTATTGCTATAGCGGTTTTTAAAGGGACAAATCCAAAGCTTTGTTGTAAAACTCTCACTCAGCCAAAGGGTAAATAGCTCAAAAACGACGAACAAGGCAACGTGATGATTGGTAACAAAACCAATCATAAACCTGCTCATCTTCATTTGCCATAAAATTGAATAAAAATATCTTGTTGTTAAAAAAGTGACTGTTTTTATCTGGCTAGTTTTATATCAATATATATAAGACGTTAAGAAAAAAAAGCGGAAAACACTGTCCCGCCATCTTTAATTGTTTCTTTTTTTCGTTAAAATGAGTGAAACTAACGAAAATATTCTTCCTTTTTCTTATATTCTTCAATTTATTACAAAATAGGAAAAATGCTACTCAAGACGCGGAAAATAATTATGACGTTTATGGACCTAATGTAGTGTCAGTAAGAGTAGCACAAAGTTGGTTCAAGCGACTTCAGTTCGGGAATTTTGATGTCAAAGATGCTGCTCGCTCTAGTCTAGTCATATGGATAAATTTGATGCCATTTAAAAAAATGGAGCATGATCAGCACTTTAGTAGTTAAGATACAGCCGAGGAGTTGTGGGTTGACTACAAAACAGTTTTAACCAATTTGAAAAAGGCTAGCTATATAAAAAAGCTCTGGTACCCAGACGAGCTCACTAAAAGAAACCTAATGCATCGAGTACTTGTTTGCGATTCTCTACTGAAATGTAACGAAACCTAACCAGTTTTGAAAAAATTCACTAGTGATGAAAACTAGATCAACTACGACAAAAACGTTTGAAAATGATCATGTTTAAAAGGTAGTCAAGCTCCACAGACTGTAGCAAAACCCAGATCAACACGCAATAAGGTGAACACAGCATAACATCATATGGTGAAATTGGCAGGGCGTTATTAATTATGAACTTTTACCGCCGAGCAAACCCATTGATTTGGATCTCTACTACCAACAACTTATGAGACTCCAGGAAGAAATTGAGAAAAAATGTCTGGAATTGATCAACAGGAAAGAAATATTCTTTCAACATGATAACGCCAGCTGACACACATATTTGGCCACCCAGCAAAAATTGAGAGAGCTTGGTTGGACTTTGACTTACAGATTTTCACCCGTTTTGGTTACTTCAGAGTTCTTTTGGTAAAGTTAGATTAACATCAAGAGAGGATTGTCAAAACTGCTTGTCGCATTTTTTTTTAAAAAATCCTAAGATTTCTACAGTAACGGGATTATGCCTACTACTACCCATAAGATGGCAACAAGTTATTGAAATGTCTTGAATTTGCAAAAAATACGTAGAAAATTTTCCCCTACCCTTTATTATAATTAAAACAACAAAGAACTTATTTTACTAAATTATTCGCTTGTACAAGATTTCGCTCTGTTTGACAAAGGTAATTGTCATTTAGATAAATTAATGAGGGTTTATTTTCTAACTTTATTTATACTTACTTTTTAAATATATTGATTCGTAACGTTCTAAAGATTTATAACATTTTTAAGGAGATATAAACAAACGTTGTACCTTTTCGAAGTGAAACTTCTTTACGCATGCTTGACTTGGGGAGTAAGCTGGCGAATGCGTGACGAAAGCATTACAAAAAGTGTGATCGCGTTAGGCGAACGGGAGTTGAGTGGGGGTAGAGGAGAAGAAATTGAACAGAAGAGGAAATTAGGTAAGAATAAAATGTTCGACGTAGAGACTTTTATCAGTTAAGGAACTTTGGAAAGTATACATGAGTGGAACCAAAAAGGAGGTTAAAATTACATTCATTTCTAGACGTATCCATTTTGTATCTAAATTGCTGCATTCAATAAAAACATGTTATGGAAACCCATATTTTCTTGAGTGCCTTTCACGGTCTTTACAAATGCAATCACGGTATTTTCAGTGAGTAGAACTAATTCGCATTAGTTTTTATTTTGACATATAAAAATAAACAAAAGTAATTTTATACTTTCTTGAGATTACAAAATTTTATTATTTGTAATTATTTTCATACTTATACGTAAAAAAATATCGTCTAATGTTCAACTTTACAATCGTCTTTGTTTTTATTATTGTGAACATTTCAACACTATTTCCCCCTCGGTCATCATTATTCGAACTCCAACTATCCTTATAAATAAGCTCTCAAATGTTGATACGTGAATACTTTTTAATCCACCAGACATACAGACTTAAAAAAATAACTTTAATATAGTTGCCATTTAGTCACTTATGCAGAATGAATTTGTTTTGTTACCCTTGCCTTCATCATTCTTTTTTTCGTATCCAAACCACTGAAGTATTCCTTTCTTAACACTGGTCAAAATATTTAATTGCAAAGCACACCTTCCCTGTTTTTTATACAATAAGGACAACAAACTGGCATGTTAATCCACCTGATGGTAAGAGCGTGGTAGGACTACGCTCTCATAGAATACCAACGTAAAAAGCAACTTAATGCTCTCCACGGTCTAGTCAACCCATTCATGCTGCAACCACAATATAGATGCAGCATTGCTCTACCATGTAACAAAACTCTTAATTGGGAGCTGAACAGTGGGCTGGAGGGTACTAACGTTACATACGAACAAGAATTTTCCATCCATGAAAGAAGCTTTAGTGGCATAAAGAAGGCGATCAACAAGAAAATATGGTCGACAGCTTATCAAGAAAAATCTACACCCAAGCTTGATATTCCTATCTTCAACGGGAATTATCATCAATGGTTTCCGTTCAAAGATCTGTTTATGGAATGTATTCGTAACAATCGCTTCCTTCCCAGTGCTCAAAAAAATGCAATTTTTAAGAACAAGGTCAGGGGACAAGCGGAGCGACTGATACGACACCTATAGATAAGCTGGTATAATTTTATTATCTGTTGGGATATCCTAAACAACCGATAAAATAACCCGAAACTTATATTCATTTCTCATATGCACATAATATTGAGTTTGCCAGTTTCGTGACAAGCATAAGTGACCAACATCAAGAAAATACACGACACTACGCTTTTTTTATAGAATAAGGGTGAGAAACGAGCACACAGTCTACCTCATGGTAAGTGGATGCTGTGGCTCATAGACATCTAAATTTAACCTCGATTAAGAATTAAAATGCAGATGCGCTGTCATCCCTGAGGACTAAGATGGCATGCCTCAATTCCAGTAATAACGGGTCTCCGGTTCTCTAAACTCACCATACGAAACACATCAGCATTAAGCTGCTATTTTGTGCTTAGTCCTTCCCCGGTCAAGCCGACTCATTGATGCAACCATAAAAAAGCTGCAGCGTGGCTTAACCACGTAAATAAATGTTTGAATGATTGCTGGAATGTTTCTATGCAATAAAATACCTCGAAATTGACATAAGCACCTGGAATCCGATTCTTGTTTACCTGTTAACTCAAAAACTCGATAACGAAACTCATCATGATTATGTTCGATCTTTGAAATGTCCCCAAAAACTGCCAAAATCACAAGATTGTCTCCAGTTTTTGGAAAAAACAATTACGTCGATGGAGTCTGGACGTAAAAACAAGACAACACTCATCGAAAATCGCACATTCCAAGTAATCGAAATCAGTATCTGAAATCTCCAAAATCGAATTATTATAAGCAATCATACGCAAGTAATCGACTAACAACCCAGCATCCATCCAACATCTCGTCGAGGGGTGCGGCATCACCTAAATTACCTCAGGGAAGCGGCGAGCGGCCTATCTCTTGACAGCTATGCGGGCACGATGAATAATTTTAAAATTGCTACGACGATGGCGGCCTACTTTTTCTTGTATCTTCCGCCATCTCTCTTTTCTACTTGGTGGAGCGCGCTTCTCATTGAACGACCAAAGATGAGTCCACCAGTATCTAGGGCTACCCCACTAGGCAGACCTGTGCGGGGAAGGCTCGAAAGAGAGAGGGATTATGTCAGCCAATTAACAAATACATCAAGACATACGAAATGCAAGGTTGTCGTTGGTGCAACCAGTACCACATAAATTTTTTCTCTTTTTGTTCATATTTATATAGTATTGGCTTATGAAAGTGTTATCTATTTGTCTATACAGATATTGTGCTTAAGATACATAATTACGAAACTTATATATAATATTACCTAATAGCAACATCACGAAATTACAAAGTTTGTCTTTGATCTCGATTGGTACCATTCCACACTCCTTTGTCGTCAAAATCTTCATTTAAACTATAGAAAATTTTGGAGCATAAACAATTCTTAATGTACGTTTTAAATTTTGTGTCGGTGTGGTTTAATATCTTACAAGAAATATTATTATATATTCATGCACTCGCAACATCGTCTCATAAATAACTTACTTATTTGAATTTTTTAGTTAATCTAAATCTCGGATTATCTACTTTTTTATTATTTGTTAAATTATGATGCTAAATTATGATTTAAATATTGGATTGTAAACGGCAGTTCCCTAAACAAAAAAGAGAGCGCAATTTTTAAATTATACGTACTACCCTCCTATCTGATATCTAAAAATCATAGATTCAGTATATACTCCATAGATTGGCAACTACAAAAAACAAACGAGACTAAAAACTAATTATCTTTGTGTGTGCAGATTATCAATGTGTGCATTAATATTGTTGTACCGTATTAATTTATCGTTATCGAACAATATAAACGTTAAATAAAATGTTACAATATAAAAGATACTGCACCTATATCATATAATATTCTTTCCTATTTTATGTATGAGTTTTCAGATTGGAAACGTACAGGATTTCTATAAAATGTATTAAACCGGGTTTGTTTTAAATGTATATATTTTTTGTTGAATATCATCATGGCCTATCCATATTCCACTTCTGGTACGCCTTGCCGACGGGTTGGTATGGCATAGGGATTCGTTTGAGTTTTCGGTCTTTTGTAATAATTCTATTTGCATAGTTCAGCCCTTTACACCTAGTACTTTAAAAAACCTGTAGGTTGGAATGGGATGAAGACATAAAGAATATACGAAGTAAAAATTCGCTGCGGGCAGAATATTCAGGCGCATTCTTTTTGTTCACACTACCAGATGCTCAGCCACTTTTTGGTAAAAAGTAATTTTTGGGTGAAATTTCTGATTTGATTCTTATAGCATTGCAAGCATAATTTAGCGCAAGCAAAGTAATGCAAACCTTTTATAGGAAATTTTAGGACGAATAACATATTTTCAAATATCACAATATTTCTAGGAAAACAAAAAAATACTAACGCCTAATTCAATGATAACATTTGTTAGTTCGAACTACAGTAGCCTAAACACGCTTATGTGTAGCGGATGTTCCACCACCGTTGGATAATTTTTTTGTTAAATCAAATTAATGCACTCGCAAAAGAAGATCAGTAGCAGACTAAAATGTAACGATACGGATGTTTAACCTTGACAATCTGGGATCGATGTCTGCCACTGACAAGGTCTCACATATTTGTGTCGACATGCGACTGTTTTTTTTTTACTATATTAATAAAACTATAGCTATATAACCAAACGAGCACACAGTCGTCCACCTGATGATAAGTGGATGCTATGGCTCATAGTCATCTTCATTTATACCTTATTAATCATCAAAAGCAGATGCGTTGTCACTGCTGAGGACAAAGTTATTTACTAACTTATTTCCAGTAAAAAGGATCTCCGGTTCTCTATATTCACCATACAAAACCTACCCCGGTTAAGCCAACCCATTCGTGCTACAAACATGATATAGCTGCGGCATGGCTCTACAACACTGACGTTACTGTACTTACTCTCCTGACTGTACCTAAAGATGAAAACAATTATTTTTGTATTCCTAAAGTTATCAACTGATAATGATGACATATACCTAGTTGTTGCCATGTAAAGTTCATTTATGGAATCAAATATCTACAGGAAAAAAGTTTAAATAAAATAAAGAATTACAAAATATGTTTATTCAAGTATCATTAAAAATAATTAATCAAAATATATATATTGTCTTAAGACGTCTTTATTTACATTTTGCAATTTGTGTTCATACATAAATCTTTTGTACAAAAACTTCTCAGTGATCAATTTTATTTATGATATAGGCACTTTTGACTTTTTTTACAACTTTTTTTACTTGCTCTTTCACTCACTTTCATACTGTCATCTTGCTATATTTATCAATCATTCATTCTGTCACTTCATTCCTTTACGTTCCGTCCCACATTCGGCCTTCCTGCAATCAATCTGTCCTCAGGCTGATCAATAAAACTAACTTTTGCACAATATTACAGCTGAATACTACAATAAACATAATAATTACATTCTCAACTTTAACAAATACTAAGTATGGAGTACAACTCTGAACATAGGAACAGAACACAACACAACGCTTTATCAAGGTAATATTCTTTAACTTTAAACAGTAATCTTTTAAGTAATCTTTTCTTAATAAATCTTTCCTTTCTTTTTTATAATGCTTTACTTAATACAATGTAACAAAATGCATTCTTAACTTCTTACAAACAAATTATTAATTGTGGTGTCAGCAGTTCACAAAAATGTTTCATGGCTGTCACAAAAATAAATCAAAATGAGTAGAGCAATGGAACGCAAAAACTTACGTGGGTCCTCTGAGTGTAGGCCACGCCTTCATGTAGTCAGCAGAAGTCGACGTCTTCCTCGGGCCTTCAGTAGAGCTGTCCAGCTTCTCCATGTCATACCTGTCTCTGCCTTTGACTTTCACTCCTTTGTACGGGCCAAGGAACTTCGGCTTCAACTTCATTCTCACACCGAACTGCGTTCTTTTGATAGCCACCACATCACCAGGTTTGTACTAACAACTTTTCTTTCTTTTCTTATTGGAATTCCGCATGTTATCCTCCTGAATATTCAAAATCTGTTGTTTTGCTTTAACGCGTAACTCTTCTCTGTTTTTTTACAAAATTTTATCTATCTTCTCGTAACAATAAATTATACACATCCAAATCTTGTTTCATTTTCTTTGTTGTACCAATCATTAATTCAAAAGGTGTGCAGCTTATACTTATGCATGCAGTTCAACGGCGTTGGCATCTCTCTGCATTAGAATAGCGGCAAGAGATGCGCTTGATGCATCTGTATGCAGCTCTGTTTCCAATCTTGGATCATATATTTTTAACACAGGCCTTGTGGCTAACCTCTTTTTCAACTCTTGGAAACTTTTCACCTGTTCATCGTTCAGCGCTTTAAACTCTGTGTCCTTCTTTAATAAATCCGTTAACGGCTTAGCTATTATTGAAAAATTCTGTATGAATTTGCGAAAATATGAGCACAACCCATAAAACTCTGTAACTGTTTCATTTTTCATGGTTCCAGAAATTTCTTGACAGCTTCTATCTTATCTGGGGATGGATTTATTTCACCATTTTCGATTATGTGACCAAGATACTGTACTCTCTTTACCAATAGCTAACTTTTCTTCCAGTTGATTTCAAGTCCGTATTCTGAAGCAGTCTGTAGCACCATTGATAACCGCTCGATCGCTTCAATTTCATTTTTAGCCGTACAATTCCATCTTCAATCCATTTAGCTATTTGTTGATTCACCTCATCTTGTTCCTTCAACGCTAACCTCCTTGGTCGTTGAGCAATAGGAACGTCGTCTTTTAACACGATTCTCAACTGAATCGGCTCCTCTTTTGTCCTTACCGGTTTGTAGTTCTCCATCAGGCACCTAGCTAGTTGCTGCACACTCATACTTACTTCGGTACCTACAACATCAAAGTCAGACACCACACATGTAAGGTTATGCATCCATTGCTCATTAGATGGCAAAAACACAACATGGTTACACTCAAGAATCATAACAACATTTTAGAGAAACTGCTGACCCAGAATAATGGTATAGGGTATACTATTTTTAGGCACAATATAAATTGTTCTTTGTTAGTCCTTATAATTGTTGTTATCAACACACACCGTTATGCGCAACTTGCAAATAGCTTTAATTTGTGACGCTCCAAGTCTACGGAAAATTTGGTGGCTTTGTTCATACTGTTCGTCTATAGCGTTTACACAGTCGGTTGTTATCAAATTCACATCACTACCCGAGTCAATAAGAGCCTCAAACAGCTTTTGAAACAATAACACATCTTTCGTAGGTCTTTGTCGGTTTTTGTTTACGTTCACTTACATTGAAGATAGCCGGCTGCCATTTTCCATTTGCCACGCCGACCCATTTCCATCACGAATAGATAATCTAAGCATGTTTCGTTGTCTTTCTTTTTCCTGGCACTCATCATTTCATGCGCCGTCTTGGCATCAATAGTATCTTTAAATTCTTACAGGAGATTCGTCTTTAGCTCCTCCCATGATTTGTATGTTTTTTCTGACCGCAAACATAGTGCCGCACTGCCACTTAAAGATCTCCTTGCCATTAGCAGCTGTTAAACCGGGGTCCACCCGGAGATTTCGCCATTGTCTTCTATGTCTTGTACCCATTTATTAGCCGGATATGTTTTATCCTGTCCGGTGAACTTTGGAATGAGCCCTTCTGCCAGATGCAACAAGCCGCTGCTTTGCACTGCCGAACTCGCATCTTCAAAATCCACCTGAGGACTAGCTGGTCTTGAATCCTTTGCCATTGCTCGTCTTCGTCTTGAACCTGTGAAGTGAAAGTATGAACCGCGTGCTCCACGTGGATAACCTCCAAATCAAACAGTCGTTGTCGTCGTAAGCGTCGTAATTCTTTTTGCTCTGTTTCAATCCCGGACGAGCACCAAAATTCTTGTGGATTGTTTGTTTACAATGAAACACAGCTTGGTGTTTGATTTGCCGTTTTAATTTCTTTCTCTTCACAGCTATATCGTCTTGTCACAATGGCTTCCCATTTGCTAGTGCTTAAAATCTAACTTCCCTTCATTCTTACTTCTCATTCAGTCACTCGCTCATTGTTCACTCATTTTAAATACTTGCTCTTTCACTCACTTTCATACTGTCATCTTGCTATCTTTATCACACATTCATTCTGTCACTTCAATCCTTTACGTTCCGTCCCACATATATGTTAAAGATTAATAATAATATACTAACGTTTTTAGCCGTGCCGTGGTAGCTCAGATGGTTAACGCTTGCTGTAAATATAACAGAACGCGAGTAACTCGGGTTTGATACCCGCCGGCACCGATGAAATTGTTAATTGCAATTTTAAGTGCTGATTTACCACGTGCTCGGCGGTGAAGGAAAATATCGTGAGGAAATCTGCATGTCTGAGGAATAAGAAAAAATATTTCGAAGACATCTGAAGTTCGTCAACACGCATTGGGGCAGCGCAGCGGAAATTTCCTTGTCCTAAAACCCTCTCCGAAATGAAGGGAGGCCTGTGCCCAGCAGTGGGATGTTTATAGGATGTAAACTTACTTTTCATTATCCATAAAGTTAACTATACGCTGTACAAATATAACTTACTAAGTATACTTCACTTTTGTTTAAATTTGAATCGACATCAAAAACAAATTGAGCATATCACTAATAAGTGTTGTTATTGTTGCGCGAATAAGTCGACGTCATGAATCCGGCATTAGCGCCATCTAGTGTCAGGGACGAGAGCGAGGGGAGCTTTCCAGAAAATGACATCACTAATCTTTCAACCAACAGCGCCAACCAGTCTCGGAACGAAGAACTAAGCTTCTAGAAGCTGACGCTCAAACTCTTGCCCCTTGCGCGTGTTTACTTGAATATTCTGGATGTTTCGGTGCTAATTTGTATTTATAGGCGCTGCAAGATGCGATCGAGAGAAGTATTGAATTTGGCGAGACAAGCGAAGATTCGGAGTGAAATAAAGTGAATCAGTGTGATTAATTATTGGTGTTTTAAGTTTTAATTTACATCCGATTATAATGTAGGTGTTTTCAAGGCAGGAGTGAATAGTCTTTTGTTAAGCTCAGTCAGTGTGCTTTATGATTTTCGGCTTCATCGCCACTTACCATCAGGTTTTATTCTGCAGGTTCATTGCTTGAAATTTATTTCTAGATAATGTTATTTAATAATTTTATTATATAAAGATGCAGATGTGGAAGTCCAACGAGTTTCTAAAACTTATTGCGACCTGTAAATAATGTGAAAAATTCTGCGCTATGATATATAAGTATTCAATTCGTGTAAAAAATATGGTCTTCACGTTTTGGTTTCTTTTGTCCTTTTAATAAAATTCACTTTTTAACGTACCTAAATTACCGTGTAGTGGCGGTTAAGAATATCCACTACCCCATATCTTCCCGTGGATGTCGTAAAAGGCGGCAGAGGGAAACAGGCAGGAGATGGGCAGCAGCATCTTCCTGATAACAGCAACTATACAAAAAAAACTGCGGTTACCAACCCGCTCGCCAAGCGTGGCAACTATGGCAATATACCCCCCATGGAGAGTTACACAAATAGACGGCCCCCAGTCCCCAGCGGCCCCGCTATTCCTGGCTACGGCGACCATGGTAACGGCGGGGCAGGGGGTGCTAAGAATCTCCGGTGGAGGTTCGGTTGCCACCTACGACGACTCGACCTGGTAACGGCGTGAAGATCCTGGAGCTGGAAGAAAAGATAGACTAGTTGCGCTGGAATATTACAGGATTATCCGAGGTCCGAAGAGAGGGGGATGACACGGTGATTCTCGAATCCGGCAACTTGTTCTATCACCTGGAGGGCGACCATCTGTCCCAAGGAGGTGTTGGATTTATCGTCCATAAGTCTCTCATTAACAATGTTTTAAAGATTGGGAGTGTATCGACGAGGGTTGCGTACCTTATACTCAGAATCACCAAACGGAATTCGCTGAAGGTCATAGAGGTTTATGCGCCAACGTTGGAACATTTCAATGAGGAGGTGGAGGAAATGTATGAGGACATTTCTAAAGCCATGCATTCCTCAAAAACTCACTGTACGGTGTTAATGGGAGACTTCAACGCAAAACGGCACAAGAAAGAACGGCGAGCTGAAGGTAGGGAAATTTGGGATAGGGCAACGAAAACCAAGGGGCCAGCGGCTGGCCGACTTCATGGAGAACGAGGGACTTTTTATGATGAACTCTTTCTTCCAGAAGCGGCCTCACAGGAAGTGGACATGGTCGAGCCCCGACGGTTCGACAAAAAATGAGATTGACTTCATTATGACGACCAGACGCTAACTGCTCAGTGATGTCTCAGTGATCGCAAGGGTGAAAACTGGCAGCGATCACCGAATGGTTAGAGGCACACTGAACCTAAACGTTAAGTTGGAGAGGTCTCGTCTAATGAAGTCAACGCTCCGTCCCCCTCGTGCTCTAATCCAGAATCCCGAAACCTTTCAGCTCGAGTTACGTAACCGCTTTCAGTCTCCAGAAGATTGCAATGCAGTGGACGATATGAATGACAAGCTAGTGGAAACTATCCATGCGGTCGGAGCTAAGTTCTGCAAGACCCGCCGCAGAAGAACACAAAAACTCTCCGATCACACCTTAATCTCATGGCTGTTAGACGAGAGATGAGGCTGCAATCGTCATCAGATTTGGCAGCATACAGGTAACTGAAAAGACAGATCTCCAAATGCATGCGGCGAGACTTACGCAAGTTTAATACTGCTCGTATTAAAGTAGCAATCGAGCGGAACCGGGGCTACAAAGTCTTTGCCAGAGATCTGTCTGCCAGTAAGAGCCAACTGTCAAGGCTGAAGACTGAGTGTGGCAGCATCGTTTCCGGGACACCTGAGATTTTGAGTGAGATTGAGAGGTTCTATGGGCAGCTGTACACATCATCGTTGGAGCCATACGCAAGTGTGAGTAACAATCCAAGAGCAAGTCTTATCCGACACTATTCCGATGATATCCCGGACGTCAGTTTGAGCGAGATTAGAATGGCTCTCAAGCAACTTAAAAACGGCAGGGCCCCAGGCGAGGATAGAGTTACAGCGGAACTCTTGAAAGCGGGTGGAACAGGTACTTAAAGGAAGTTCTTCAATTCCGTCCTCCATGGTGGCACTACTCCGGAGGCGTGGAGCAGAAGTGCGGTTGTATTGTTTTTTAAGAAAGGCAACAATGCTATCTTGAAGAACTACAGACCGATTTTCTTCTGAGCCGCGTCTACGTGCTGTTTTCGAGAGTCATTACAAATCGTCTCGCACGCAGACTCTACGACTTCCAGCCTCCCGAACAAGCCGGTTTCCGAAAAGGCTTCAGTATCATAGAACACATACATACCCTGTGGCAGATTGTACAGAAGACCGAAGAGTATAATCTGCCCCTTTGCCTGGCGTATGTGTACTATGAGAAAGCCTTTGATTCCGTCGAAATTTTGGCGGTGCTACAGTCCCTTCAGCGATGCTAAGTTGACTGTCGGTATATCGAAGTGCTGAAGTGTTTGTACAGTAGGGGTATGATGGCTATCCGAGGACAGAACCAGAGTTTAAAACCTATCCAACTGCAGAGAGGTGTAAGACAGGGTGACGTTATATCCCCGAAACTCTTCACCGCTGCATTGGAAGACGTTTTCAAGCTACTGGACTGGAAAGGATACGGTATTAACATCAATGGCGAGTACATCACTCATCTTCGATTTGCCGACGATATAGTCCTTATGGCAGAATCGCTGGAGGACCTAAGCACTATGCTCAATGATCTCAATGATGTCTCCCAACGGATAGGTCTTAAGATGAACATGGACAAAACAAGGATCATGTTTAATGTCACACCTATGCCAGTAGTTGTTGGGAGCACTATGCTCGAAGTTGTTGATGAGTACGTTTACCTGGGACAAATAGTCCGACTAGGTAAGTCCAACTTCGATCGAGAGGTCAATCGACGGATTCAACTCGGCTGGGCAGCGTTTGGAAAATTACGTCACATCTTCTCGTCAGGTATACCTCAATCTCTGAAAACTAGATTGTACAACCAGTGCGTGTTAACAGTGATGACTTACGGATCTGAGATACTGCTGGCCGTATGAGGGCGCTCAAGGTCACTCAGCGAGCTATGGAGAGGGCTATTATCGGAGTTTCTCTGCGTGAGTCAGAAATAAGGATATCCGCAGTAGAACCAGAGTGACCGACATAGCCCAACGGATTAGTAAGCTGAAGTGGCAATGGGTCAGCCATATAGCTCGAAAAACCGATAACCGATGGGGAAGAAAGGTTCTCGGGTGGCAGCCTCGTACCGGTAGGCGTAGTGTAGATGGAGTGACGACCTGGTAAGATATGCAGGAAGTCGATGGATGCAGGTGGCTCAACACCGTGCTTTGTGGCATTACTTGGGGGAGGCCTATGTTCAGCAGTGGACTTGTGAAGGGCTGTAATGATGATGATGATGATGATGAACATACCTAAATAATAACGCAGATTAAAATATTAAGTAAAACATTTCCGAACTCTTTGTTGAATTTCAATACGACCAGAATGGATATAACAGCCGTATGTGACCAACATGTTTCAAATCCGACTGAGATTGTAATCCAGAGCCCGTGAAGTATGTAATAACCATGTACTCTAACTTCTAGCGCCGTCTAGATCACGCGCTGATCAGATTATCTACTACTGAAATAAAAAAATTGTAACTGTAAAGTTGCTTTACACGTCTTCTCACACCTGGGCGCAGACTAACAGTTATTTCCGAAAGAGTTTTAGAGCAATGGAAACGGTCGCAACTTCACAGTTCTTCACCTATTTTTAATTAATGATACACTGAAAATTTGAAAACACACTTACGAAATGTGTTTAGGATAACACAATATAAAAAATAAAATGAAATATGTAAGTTAATCACGTTTTCGTACATTTATTTACTTTGTTAAAAAAATAGAGCCTATTTGATAAAAGTAAAAAAAGTTACAGCCGTATACGTCCCACTGTTGGACACAGATCTCCTCTCATTTCTGAGAGGGGTTTAAGGAAATAAAGTGTGCGCCGAGCTTCCGTAATGCGTGTTGGCGAACTACACATGTCTTAGAAATATTTTACATGCAGGTTTCCTCCCGATGTTTTCCTAAACCACCGAGCACGTGGTAAATCAGCAATTAAAATTGCGATTACCAATTACAAAGGTGTCAGCGGGTATCAAAAACGGGTTACTCGCGTACTATGAAATTTACAGCGAGCGCCAACCATATGAGCTACTACGGCTCCGCTTTTTTGATATCATCCATAATATATAAAACGAAAACAACTGTTTCGCGGGTACTCATACATTTTTAAGACAATATTGCATTAATTTATGAATTAGTTTTTATATATTGTTATGCAACGTACGTGTGGATCCGTGTTGTCGGATTCCTATGTGCTCTAATTATTTAATGTCTCATACATGCAGGCTTTATGTTTTCATTCGCTTACGCACATAGTAAATCAGTACTTGAAACTCTAATTAACAATTTATTACTGTCGTGAACTTTAGCACCAGAGTTGTTTGCACAACGAGAAATATACCGTGAGTGCTAAAACCGTGAACTGCCACGGCTTAAGTAAACAAAAAAAAATTAAAGATCGGTCCAAAGAAGTCATCCTAGCGTTTTATATTGTCCTACATAATATCTTAATATTGTTGCGCGCCTAAGTTGATGTCTGGTACCTGGCACTAGCACCATCTTGTATCGGGGAACAGAGCGAGGAGAACTTTCCAAAAAATGCCATGACTGAAATTTCAACCAACAGCGCCATCTAGTATCGAACAGAAGAACTAAGCTTTCTGGAAAGCTCCACACTCGAACTTTCTGCACCTGGTCGATCGGGGGCCGGTATTTACTGGAATATTCCAGATGTATCGGTGAAAAAGGCGTATATAAAGGCGTTGAAGCCCGTCACCGGGGCAGTATTGAAATGGCGATACTAGCGAAGTTTTCGGAGTGAAATAAAGTAAACTAAAGTATTAAGTGAGAATAATTACTAGTGTGATTTGAGTTTTAATTGGTGTTCAGTAATTAAAGTGTTAATTTTGGTAATTCAATCGGCAGTTTTTATTATCACGAACCCTAAGCTCGTTACAATATCAATACCGGTCTGCCAAATAGAATTTTCACACGAATTGAAAAAGCACATACATACATATAACAATAGAGCATGTAATTGTCAATACTATCATCGTTGCCAGTCTTTCGTTTGGTTTATTACTGTAACGAGCCGTTCCATCTTACAGTCTTCAAGATATATAATATGATCTGTTAACACTTGGCAAAAATATAGATTTACGAGCACATGCTATATGCATGTGCTTGTAAATCTATCTAAAATACGGGTGACTTGAGAATCTCCTCCATTTTTGAAGTTGCCTAATAATGTAATATCATTCTTTTTGTAAAAATATAATCAAGAACGTGAGCAACATTTATATCAAGCAAAAATATTCTGCACATGCTCTTCTTGCAATGCTGAAATACAAAATAACAGAATATTCTTTACAGAACGCCGAAAAATATGTGCCTTCTTTATCCCTTATTACACGCTTATAAAATACCTTGTTTGTTCATGTTTACATATCTTTTTCATCATTACATTTTTATTATTTCAAGTGAAAGACTCGCCTGTAAGATTTGACGATAAAAAAATTCACGTGCTTCACTTTAGGATTTAATATAATCTGTACATGTTGTTAATGAATGACATTTATTTTAACTATTAAGTATATTGACATAAAAATTATTAATTGTGATTATTGTAACTTCCTTTTTTATAAAATAAGTCAGTGGATGCTGTGGCCCCGAGACACCTACATCAATTTTCAAATAAGAATCAAAATGTATATGTATTGTCATCCGTGAGTACTAAGATACCTCGTTACCAACCAAAAGAGTTTCCGGTATTTTATATTCACCATTAAAATACAGGCTGATATTTGCTGTTGGTATTCTGTGAGAGCGTGGTCCAGTTCAAGCTGATCCACTCGTGCTGCATTCATATTATAGCTGCGCCTCGACATTCTTCATACATTAACGTTTTTCTGTTTAAATTGTAACTTTACTTGATTTTCTTTGGAATAAATCTACTCCACAGTTTTTACGTACATCAGTTATATAAAAGATTTGTATTTACTAAGCAGGATAGAGAGGTTGATAAAATTAGAGCTGCATTTATTACGCTGCTGTTCATCATCACTCTTTGGGATATGTACTCAGCGTTTGCAAATGAATGTACCACTATCATTTGGTCAGAAGAAACTTGTTCGTTATGTTCATTACACAGCAAGTGCAGGTTGTATTTTTTTATAAAACAAGTAAGAGACAAAAAACCTGATGATAAGTGATTACTGCAAATCATGGATACTTGCTACCAATTTAGACATCAGGCGCTGAATTACTTTCCCATACACTTATGTAATAAAATAGAATTTTTTATTCAATATCAATAATTACACAATGTTTGCCACTGTTTCGGAAAAATATCATGAGAAACCAGAAAGATTACAGTGTGATTACTTTTTAAACTTTTTATACAATTATGTATATTTAAATGGATTATAATAGAAGCAGCTTGGAAACACCTCATTCCCAGTGGTGATTTTCATTCATTCATTATTAAATAAATAAAAACAACCACTAATATAATAATAATAATAGAATAAGTACTTATAAGGTTTTTTTTACAAAAAAAAAAAACTTATAAAAAATTTTTTCGTATGTTTTTTCGTCTATTGTTTTTATTTTTATTTTGGTTGGCTTTCCGTAGTCAGCGTAGTTCTTCCCTGATCGAATTGACCCATTCGTGCTACAATTATACTACTCTAACAGCTTCAGAATGGATCTACAAGTTTAATAAAAATATAGCGATATAAATCAGGAGATGGGCAGCAATAACAACTAAAAATTGAAAAGCTGCGTTTATCAACCCATCAGCCAAACTATAGCAAATATCCCCCCTATAAGAGGCAATCAAACGGTTCAGGATTGGAATTTAATAAGTTCTAACGGTAACGGAGCACAATAGCTAACATTTTATCTGCAGCGCTTTAAGTCATCTGTTCGCTTCCCACACGGAACAGGGATTTGTACAGCAGACAAAGGATTGTTCCAAGTAAAACATCTTCAAGGTATTGTTGAAGTTTATACCTTAGCTGCCTTATTAATAAAAATTGCTTATTCCAAGCTTAATTCGAAGTTAAACTTGGACTAGCTAATCTCAGAGTAACTGACTATTTACTTCGTTATTACAAAGTTATTAATAAGCATGGAGTAACCTCGGACTAACTATACATTCCTTACGCCGGGATTAACGCTTGCGTTATGGCAACCCACTTATTTTAAAAGTAAAAAGAGTGAGTCAGTGAATGATTAGTGAATGAACTCAATGCTTGATGATGACATTAATGACAGTGACAGGCAATATTTTGAGTTTGACAAGAGATAAGTGTTACGTGTTGTTTTCGGACTCGGTGGAAAAACTAAGTTCTAAATATAATCATTTTTAATATTATTTGTAACGAAATTTTAGAATTAAGAAAAGAGCGTGAAGGGCAAAATTAATTAAATAACCATTTTTGTTTTGTTTTTTGGGGATAAATAAAATCTTTTGTACATGTAATTATTGTATATTTATTTAAAAAAATCGTTAATAAATGCTGCTCGAACAGAATTTCTTCTAACGGAGTTATTTACTAATTGTGTGACTGATATATTTTCATCATCTCCTTATACTACATCCTCAAACAGATCTTGCTTTTGCATTGCAATGTATATAGTTTTGTATGCTCTTACTTAGTATTTAGTCCTCGCAGTAAACACCGAAACCTTTGCTTCCCTCCAAAGCATTGTTCTACAGTGTAACGGGTCTACCAGATGTGAGACCGGTTGTACATTCTTCCTTTTGTTTATTAGGACGCAGGATAGGAGCGAATAAATATGTGCCACTGTATCCATGAACTCTAAATTTGCATTTGACACAACCTGGAACAAAGCACTCATAACTTCTTTAATATGAAATAATAGATTGAGGTGATTGTGTTGAATCTAAGAAAATAACTAAGTACCTATACGGCAAAAGATGGGCTAGCTAGGTGCTATAAAACTTACTTGTACATTTATTGAACTGTATCCTTTCCTGTTTATGTAGTATTGTTCGATATTTCCAGCGACTTTCGGGATTAGAATATGTAGCAATCAATAGCCCCAATCACTTGTCTAAATTCATATAATGAATAAAAACCTGCAATCACTTTGTTCTGATCCACATCACATCTTGTCATTTTAATCCATTATGCTGTTTCTTACTGTTCAGTTTCTTACTAGTGCTTACAACTTATGAATTTAACCCGGGTACCAACGCGTGTAAACGTACCTACGTAAAGTTTTACAAAATGTCAAAATACGCGACTAGTCTATGCTTACTCAGTCGTTAAACTAGGTACCGTCAAAGATTAACTTTTATTCCGAGAGTAGATTCGGATTAGTTTACTCCCTCCTTACTCTATGTTTATTAATACTGAAATTAGATATTTTAAGCTTTAAACTAGGAGTAAAGTTAATCTTGCTCAAGTCTGTGTTTATTAATAGGGCTGTTAGGGTATAGTAATCTTTATGAATGATTAACAGAAAAGTTGAAAGTGAATGATGGTATTATCTATACATACATATATAAGAGATTTCCACCAATGCTATGTAATGACTCATCACGATATTTCTGGAATCATAAGACTGTGTAAGTCTTGAAATTTGGTGAGAACATTCAGCTAAGAACGGATTTTACGAAACCATTCCGAGGTTTGCGGAGGCATTAATTAATTATCAAATTTTCAAACTAAACAAAAACTAGGCCAGAGTATTCTTTTTGGCGTATTAAAAATAACCAAGAACCGATTTTACGCAATTCGGATTTCGAAACGGATTTTTTCAGAACGCATTACGACTGACGAAGCAAAACGAAACGGTAGAATATCGATAACAGTTTGCTAATATTTATATGGGCTCAACTATATCTCCCATTATCACCGATATATTCATGGAGGACTTTGAAGAAAAAGCCCACCTTACTGCATCTGTAACTCCAAACAAGCGGTACGTAGATGATTCTTTCAAAGTTTTACCATGTGACAAGGTTACTGCATTTTTAGAATATCTTAATACCACAAACTCGAACTATGGATTTAGAGGCAATTAATTAGTTTAGTTACTTAGTTTTCTTAGATGTGTTAGTCATCTGAAATCTAAGAAACACCACTGGTCCAAACTGTGTATAGAAATAAGACCCATGCAAACCGATATTTAAATGGTGTCAACCTTCACAGTGAGCGACCGTGGGCAAATCTTTGTTATAGAGTACACTAGGGAACTGTGACAGCAAACACTTGGCCGCCGAGCTTCAACACGTCAAGAACTACAAAAGGCTTTGGTTCCCGCGCCTATGTCACAGTGAACGAGTGAAACCGGCCACAGTCGAGTGAGTGCCTGCTGTACTATTATATGTAAGAGGTATCACAGATAATATTGGCTACATTTTGAAGCAAGCTTTTATTAGAACGTTCTACAAACCGTCATAGTAGATCAGAAAGTTATTACCATTCGTGAAGTGAATGTGGTCTCTCATATATAAGGCAAACAAAAAGATTTATAAGCGCCGCCTAAAAGAACGTATAGCTGACCTGAAACACCAACGTTTCGAGAAGTCTGCAGTTTGTGATTACACCCTAGACGGCCCCCATCAATATATCAAATTTGATAGATCATACATCCTCGCGATAGAACATCGGTCCATGCCAAGCATACTTGAGGCTATTGAAATTTTAAAAAAATATCGCAATTTCAATAGAAAAGGAGGCTGGATACTACCACTTGCTTGGAATCCTGTAAATAATATAATTAAAACTAAACCCAAGCCTACCACTACAAAATTTCAAGACACAGGAAATTCATTTCACGTAGATCAGTCCATAAGTAATAATTAAAAATCTGAAGGTGTTCCGAGTTAACGTTGACATCGGAACATCAATAATCTTAGTCACCCATAATCCTGGGTGGCAGGCTCGAAACCACCTGACAAGTCGGGAATTAAAATCAAGTCAATTAACCGCAATAAAATCCGTAAAAGTAGTTATATTCAATAATTGTCAATTATCAATTCATTAATTTAGTCCAATGGACACAACAGCTTTTAAAATTCCACTTTTATCATTTACCATTTTCGTAATATTCGGGTTCCACTATATTAATAATAATTAATATGTTCCACCATTACAAAAATTTAAGACATCTCAATGGGGAATTAAATTTGTAAACCCTTTTCTTAGCATAATCAGTCTGAAATAATTAATTTGCAATTATTTAAATTAACCTTACGATTATTATTTTGAGCATGTTTGTATTTTTATTAACGTTGTGAACGTGGATTTTATATTTATTCATTTCTTTCTTTGATGGATCTTCAAATATCGTTTAATTTTTGGATTCGTTTTGGAAGGAAAAGTTAAAATTATTTTGGAGATAAACGAAATTGTCTCTTCCCTCTCAGGTATTGGCATAGGGCCGTTTGCATAAATTTGTAATTATTTATATAACGTGCTATATAGATATTACTTCACTAATTTACTTATACGTATATATAATAAGTCGCTGCGGGTGACATCACAAGTTGCATCCAAATTCAAACTTGCATCTGGCATGTTGTAAACAAACCTGAACTTATTGAAATAATACTAATTTTTACGGAATTTATCGCGTATATTTAACTTTTTTACCCGACGTTTCGAGAGCTTTACAGCACCCATGGTCACGGGAAGGACTGAGATGTTCAACGTCCAGCTGTCATAGTTAACCGCGGTTACCATAGATTAAAATTTAACTTTGTTCCGATCTACACAGTATGAATTTATGGTATCATGAAGTCTTGCAGTTGTATGCTTGGGTTGGGATTTAATTTTATTTATTATAGGATCCCAAGCAGATGGTAGCACCCAGCCATCTTCTCTATTGAAATTAGGATGTTTTTTGATTTCAATAGCCTCGCGAATCATCCTTGGAAGGAATCGGTGTTCTTTAGCGAGGATTTGTGGTCTATCAAATCTGATGTAGTGACGGGGCGATCCTGTACATGTTCACAGACTGCAGACTTCCCGGAGCGTCGATTCTTCACATCAGCTATATGTTCTATGACGCGGGTTTTAATTGATCTTTTAGTTTGTCCTATGTAGGAGAGACCACATTCACAATCAAGCTTGTACACTCCTGCATCTTGCAGAGGGACGTTACACTTGACTGATGGTAAAAACTGACCAATCTTCTTCGGCGGCTTGAAGTATGTTTTGATGGAAGCGCGCTTCAAGATGTAGCCAATCTTGTCAGTGACTCCTCTAACATACGGCAGTACAGCAGGTACACACTCGACTGTGGCCGGCTTCACTCGTTCTCTGTGACGTAGGCGCGGGACCCGAAGCTTGTTGTCATGCAAAACTTGCTTGACATTTTGGAGCTCGGCAGCCAGGTGTTTACTGTCACAGATCCCTCGTGCTCTCTGAAACAAAGATTTACCCACGGTAGCTAACTGTGAAGGATGGTGGTGAGAATCACCGTTTAAATATCTATCTGTATGGGTCTTTTTTCTATACACAGTATGGCTCAAGGTGTTATCAGGATTCCGAATTACTAACACATCTAGAAAAGGTAAGGAATTGTTTGCCTCTAACTCCATTGTGAACTGAATTTTAGTGTTTATAGAGTTAAGATGGTCTAAAAATGCAGTTACTTTATCTAAAAGGTAGAATTGTGAAAGTGTCGTCTACGTACCGCTTGTAGAATCTTGGATTTATGGGAGAAGTAAGCAGGGCTTTCTCCTCAAAGTCTTCCATGAATATGTCGGCGACAATGGGAGATACAGGTGAGCCCATCGCCACACCATCAACTTGCTTGTAGAACTCCTCCTTCAACAATAGGTAGCCAGATGTAAGGCAGTGTCTGAGTAATACTGCATATTCTACGGGCATGTTGTTTTCTTCCAGCCTTCTAGTTACAATTGAGATGCAGTCTTCAACAGGTAAGCATGTAAACAATGACTGCACATCAAAACTGACCATAGTTTCATTGTCTGCCAGACGTAGGTCTTTAATCTCGCTGACAAAATGGTAGGAATCCTTTATGTGTGCTCTTGTATGTCCCCTGAGCGGTGAGTATTTTCGCTAAGTGTTGAGCCAATCTGTAAGTTGGTGAATCGATTTGGCTCACTATGGGGCGTAATGGAGCATTGGGCTTGTGTATTTTTGGTAACCCATACAACTTTGGTGATTTGGCGCACGTAGGTATTATCCATTTTACGTCCAGATTTAATTTTTCGGAGTGTTTCTTTATGAGGTCACTAGTTGTTTTTAGTGTGCTGTTTGTTGGGTCGTTTTTAACCTTTTTATAAGTACTTACATCCGACAAAAGTTCTTGTATTTTAGAATTATAATCTGACGTATCCACTGACTACCCTGGCGTTTCCCTTATCTGCGCGGAGAATCGTATGTTCTGGTTTATTGCGTAGGTTCTTTAACGCTATAAATTCGTCTCTGGGAAGATTCGGTTTAGGCACTGAACATCGACGTAACATAGACGAAATGTCTTGACGTATCGCCTCCAAATCTTCTTTCCGCATATTGGTTTTAAATAAACAGTCCTCGACACTACAGATAATTTCTTCGTACGTTCATACTAAATTACGCTGTAACTCCAAGCAGATTACCGTACGAAGAAATTATCTGTAGTGTCGAGGACTGTTTATTTAAAAACAATATGCGGAAAGAAGATTTGGAGGCGATACGTCAAGACATTTCGTCTATGTTACGTCGATGTTCAGCCTGCCACGAATCTTCCAGAGACGAATTTATAGCGTTAAAGAACCTACGCAAAAACCAGAACATACGATTCTCCGCGCAGATAAGGGAAACGCCAGGGTAGCATGGATACGTCAGATTATAATTCTAAAATACAAGAACTTTTGTCGGATGTAAGTACTTATAAAAAAGGTTAAAAACGACCCAACAAACAGCACACTAAAAACAACTAGTGACCTCATAAAGAAACACTCCGAAAAATTAAATCTGGACGTAAAATGGATAATACCTACGTGCGCCAAATCACCAAAGTTGTATGGGTTACCAAAAATACACAAGCCCAATGCTCCATTACGCCCCATAGTGAGCCAAATCGATTCACCAACTTACAGATTGGCTCAACACTTAGCGAAAATACTCTCACCGCTCAGGGGACATACAAGAGCACACATAAAGGATTCCTACCACTTTGTCAGCGAGATTAAAGACCTACGTCTGGCAGACAATGAAACTATGGTCAGTTTTGATGTGCAGTCATTGTTTACATGCTTACCTGTTGAAGACTGCATCTCAATTGTAACTAGAAGGCTGGAAGAAAACAACATGCCCGTAGAATATGCAGTATTACTTCAGACACTGCCTTACATCTGGCTACCTATTGTGGAAGGAGGAGTTCTACAAGCAAGTAGATGGTGTGGCGATGGGCTCACCTGTATCTCCCATTGTCGCCGACATATTCATGGAAGACTTTGAGGAGAAAGCCCTGCTTACTTCTCCCATAAATCCAAGATTCTACAAGCGGTACGTAGACGACACTTTCACAATTCTACCTTTAGATAAAGTAACTGCATTTTTTAGACCATCTTAACTCTATAAATACTAAAATTCAGTTCACAATGGAGTTAGAGGCAAACAATTCCTTAGCTTTTCTAGATGTGTTAGTAATTCGGAATCCTGATAACACCTTGAGCCATACTGTGTATAGAAAAAAGACCCATACAGATAGATATTTAAACGGTGATTCTCACCACCATCCTTCACAGTTAGCTACCGTGGGTAAATCTTTGTTTCAGAGAGCACGAGGGATCTGTGACAGTAAACACCTGGCTGCCGAGCTCCAAAATGTCAAGCAAGTTTTGCATGACAACAAGCTTCGGGTCCCGCGCCTACGTCACAGAGAACGAGTGAAGCCGGCCACAGTCGAGTGTGTACCTGCTGTACTGCCGTATGTTAGAGGAGTCACTGACAAGATTGGCTACATCTTGAAGCGCGCTTCCATCAAAACATACTTCAAGCCGCCGAAGAAGATTGGTCAGTTTTTACCATCAGTCAAGTGTAACGTCCCTCTGCAAGATGCAGGAGTGTACAAGCTTGATTGTGAATGTGGTCTCTCCTACATAGGACAAACTAAAAGATCAATTAAAACCCGCGTCAAAGAACATATAGCTGATGTGAAGAATCGACGCTCCGGGAAGTCTGCAGTCTGTGAACATGTACAGGATCGCCCCCCGTCACTACATCAGATTTGATAGACCACAAATCCTCGCTAAAGAACACCGATTCCTTCCAAGGATGATTCGCGAGGCCATTGAAATCAAAAAACATCCTAATTTCAATAGAGAAGATGGCTGGGTGCTACCATCTGCTTGGGATCCTATAATAAATAAAATTAAATCCCAACCCAAGCATACAACTGCAAGACTCCATGATACCATAAGTTCATACTGTGTAGATCGGAACAAAAGTTAAATTTTAATCTATGGTAACCGCGGTTAACTATGACAGCTGGACGTTGAACATCTCAGTCCTTCCCGTGACCATGGGTGCTGTAAAGCTCTCGAAACGTCGGGTAAAAAAGTTAAATATACGCGATAAATTCCGTAAAAATTAGTATTATTTCAATGTGTAGTGTTCGCGTAAATATAAGAAATCATTATGTAAACCTGAACTTAGTTTGATTTATGATATTGATTTATAATTTTAATTTCATGTTGCCACATATTACTTATTTATAAAGGTACATATTTAAAAATGGTTTAACTAAAGTAATCGCTACTCTCAACTCTAATGATAAACTTTTCCGTAAATAGTCGATTTACTCAAAAACTAGTGTACAACTAGAATGACATACATACATAAATTAACCCGAGTGGCTCGAGTCACAATACTCTACTCGAATCGCATCTTTATCTTACGGCCAATGTAGTGTTTGTCTACAATTTCGTGATGAAATCGACTTACTAATGCGAGCAATTTATTGATATATTATGTAATAAATAAATTGATATTAGGTAATATGTTTATAATGTTGTATCAAATTGTGTTATATATAATATAAATTGATTATATATACTTTGGATAGTCAAATTATTAATAACATTAAGACTTACGTCATAACGTTAGAGTGATATTATTTTATGAAGATTGTCGATACGCATACCAAAAATAATATATAACTACCTATTAAGTGTAGTAATAACAATCGTGTTGTATGTAAGTAAACAATTATAAAAATAATTTGTGACAAATTGACACAGCTTCTTTCAGTTAATTTGAATTGCGTAACTCGAGGTCAAAATCGAGTTACCTGAATTTCAACTTAAGTCGATTTTTTTCCGAGTTATCACGGCATCTCTAAGACAATAATTTTGTAAATATTACACTACCTTAGCCAATTATCATAACACGAATATAAAACAACAATTTTTTTTTTCAGATTTCTTGATTCCGTTTACATTTTCGAAAAATCTATAGGCCATTATAATTTGATGTCTTTTTTTGATGTAAATACCATTAAATGACGTTAATATTTTTAGTGGGCCCAAAAATGTTTGTCTCCTTTGTAACATTATAATTTCAAATTAAATGCAGGTATCAGGTAATTTAGCCATAGAGTATATATAGATTTCTATTTCGATACAGAGATTAAATTATAATACTACCGAAAACTAATTTTAAAGGCTTCGTATGATTGTAAGAGTCGTCAGATTAAATATTTTTTATAGGAGGAGGGTGACGAACGGACACACAGTTCACCTGATAGACCGACTTGTTATTGTGGCCCATAGACATTTACATCTATCCTCGATTACGAATCAAAAAGCAAATGCGCTGTCACCCGTGCAGACTAAGATGTAATGCCAAATTTTCTAGTAAAAAGTGTCTCAGGTTCTTTATACTTACCATACGAAACACAGCTGCGTTAATCTGTTGTTTTACGCTTGTATGCTGTGAGAGCGTGGTTATTTTCCGGTCGAGCCGACCCATACGTGCTACAATAGCTGCAGCATGGTTCTAATTCGTATAATATATTTTAAAATGTAAACGTTTATTCAATCATTTACAATTTATATTGTATAACAATGACAATACAATTCATACTGGTAGTACCACGCTGCAGCTATATTATGGTTGTAGCACAAATGGGTCTGCTCGACTGGGGAGGTACGACACTCTCACAGAATACCAATGTAAAATAGCAGCTTAATACTGATCTGTTTCGTATGGTGAGTGTAAAGATCCGAAGACCCTTTTTTACTGGAAACTAGGCACTCCATCTTAGCCCTTAGGGGTGATAACGCATCTGCGTTTTGATTCTTAATCGAGGATAAATGTAGTCTACCATCAGGTGGACTGTGTACTTGTTTGTCATTGTGTACGTATTTGTCGCATTATGCCGTAAAAAATCCATCTTCTATCTCATACCATCTCGTGAATTCTGTATAATGCGGCAGAGTTAAAAAACCGGGAATGTGCAACATACACAAGGGGCAATATTATCTTCCTGATAGCAACTCCAAATAAAAAACTGCATTGCATTCTCAATTGAAAAGCGTGGCAACTATGACAAATATTCAGCAATGATTATTATATTTTTTTTTTTTTTTTTTTTTTTTTTTATAATATTAAAATTACGGCGTAAATAAAACGAAATATATTTGACGAAAAAAAAATGCTTAAATATATAAAAGTGTAGCTTTCATTTAAGCAATTTATTAATAATTAGTTTCAACTATCTAACAGGATAAACACAATTTGAAAATATGTTGAATTGGCTTTTCATATTCATGCTTTTAATTGAGTCATGATGTACTACTTATTTATGTAGTGAGAGAACAGCGCACACTAAAGAACTTGTCACGGAAAAGCTGTTTAAAATTTAATGAATGGTGCAATGTCCACTCATGAACTGTTTTTATTTTTATTAACTCTGTTATTATTAACTCTCATATTTTTTTGAAAGACCACAGAATGCTTTTTATTTCAAATTCGAAGAAGTTATTAAAGGAGTGAAATTTCTAAACAGAATACAATGTTATTGTTTTTAATACTTTATTTTGTATAGTGGTTAATTTCTAGAGTAGAATGGAATATTTTTTATTTAATTCATCATGATCATCATTATAGCCCTTCACAAGTCCACTGTTGAACAAAGGCCTCCCACAAGTAATGCCACAAAGCACGGTCCTGAGCTACCTGCATCCATCGACTTCCTGCATATCTTACCAGATCGTCACTCCATCTAGTGGGGGGTGGCCCTACAATACGCCTACCGAGTACGAGGCTGCTATTCGAGAACCTTTCTACCCCGTCGGTTATCGGTTCTTCAAGCTATATGGCTAGCCCATTGCTACTTCAGCTTACTAATCCCTTAGGCTATGTCGGTCACTCTGGTTTCACTGCGGATATCTCTGAGAAACTCCGAGCATAGCCCTCTCCATAGCTCACTGAGCGACCTTAAGCGTCCTCATACGGCTAGCAGTGAATGACAACGTCTCAGATCCGTAAGTCATCACTGGCAACACGCACTGGTTGTACTGTTGTAGTTTTCAGAGTAAACATAGTGTACAGACAAGGTTTTAATGATTATTTTTTTGCTTTACATACAACAATACCTCCCTGACAGCACTGCCACAGCATATTATATAACAGTTTATGACCACGGTAAGAATTTTAGAAAGACGTTTTTAATGTCGTTTTTGTTTTTTTTTCTTTTTAACTAGGTATAGTACCAGACTTCTGAAGACTAGAAGGTAACTCCTTCTTCCCTATTCTGTATTTTTGGATTGTGAAGAATAGTGCATAAACCTTAAGGTTGACCTAGGAATTTTATGGATTTATATTTTTTTTTCTATAAGTAAATGCATCAACTTTAGTTTATGTATTAACTTTGGTTACAAAGTTAGAAACTACTTTCTATATAGGTTTAGGAAATTCCAATTTTATTTCCTCATGAATTTTCCTGAATTATTTGCATGCGAGATGTTATTGATATATTTGTAATTTGAGATGTTATTTATAAGGCAAAAAACAAATACATATATTTCACAAGATCAACTTTACAAGCTATGTCACTTGATGTAGTTATTACATGCCACCCATATGGTTTATGTATGAAATACTCGTAGCTGTATGTTATAACACATTTTAGCTATGGTATTTTAACAGAACTTTATAATCCAAAGTGAAAGTTAATGTCGTCCATACCATCTTTTATTTAAAAATATGTTCAATATTTTTTCTCTTTAATAAGATCCATGTGGTTTTTTGACCAAGAACTATATCACATCCACTATGAACTGAAAGGATTTTCATTTTCTAAGCACCCCCTGTAATTAGATTAATATGATTTTCAGTGATAATTTATATTCAAAATTATTCCTTTTATTCACGAGAAGGGACATAATAAATTCAAAATACCTTGTATACATTTACCCTAGCTGTTAGGTGGCTGAACAAACAGATATTAATTTGTCAATTAAATTAGAATAGTCCATTTCATTGTAGTGGATTGTAATTAAATAATTGACTTTTCATTCTTGTGAAATATTTGTGTTTCAATTCAGGTATGATAAAGCTATAATTTAGTAAGTTAAGACTAATTCATTTAAATTTATTTTTAAGCTATTGACTTTTTTATTTTGAATTAATTTTGTAATCCAATTAACAGCAATTCTAGAACTTTCCATTTTTTATTTTTTTTATTTTCTGAATCTCACCATTTATGTACATATCGTGGTATTTAGCAATAAGTAAGAACAAAATTAAGACTAGTCTTGTTTTAATTAATTTAGACAGCTGTTTCAAACACAATTTTTTCTGACATACTAAACTCAGTTTATGTGGAAGGACATGCATGAACATGAACTGTTGCAAGCCATGAACTGATCTCAACCCAATAGGAGACAGTTTTTTTGTATGTAATATTTAAGACCATTTGGAATAAAATAAGTTCAGGTAAATTTCCTTACCTCTTTAGATGCGCTTGCCACTGTTCTTTCTTTCTCGATGGTTAGGCTTGTCGCCTGCCACATATTACTTAATAATATCTCTTCTGCTGGTGTAGAGCAACTGCTGGAGGTTGTGGCATGTCTAGTTAGTTGTTACTGATACATACAGTTCCCAATAGCTTAAATCGGTATATTTGTTTAAAATTTATAAAAACCCTTAGTTTTTAAGACAAATTCTATACCAACTAAGAAGTCACTTGGGTTTCCTTAAAAGCTTCCTCTGTGATCATTGGTTTACTCTGATAGCAGTAATGCTGTTTTTAAAAGAGTATCTAAATAGTAAAAGAGTATCTAAAAAGTAAAAAGAGTATCTAAAAACAGACTCGACGACTTCCAGCCTCCCGAACAAGCCGGTTTCCGAAAAGGCTTCAGTACCATAGACCACATACATACCCTGCGGCAGATTGTACAGAAGACTGAAGAGTAAAATTTGCCACTTTGCCTGGCGTATGTGGACTATGAGAAAGCCTTTGATTCCGTCGAAATTTGGGCGGTGCTGCAGTCCCTTCAGCGGTGCCAAGTTGACTGTCGGTATATCGAAGTGCTGAAGTGTTTGTACAGTAGGGCTACGATGGCTATCCGAGTACAGAACCAGAGCTCGAAACCTATCCAACTGCAGAGAGGTGTAAGACAGGGTGACGTTATATCCCCGAAACTCTTCACCGCTGCTTTGGAAGAGGTTTTCAAGCTGCTGGACTGGAAAGGATACGGTATTAACATCAATGGCGAGTACATCACTCACCTTCGATTTGCCGACGATATAGTCCTTATGGCAGAATCGCTGGAGGACTTAAGCACTATGCTCAATGACCTCAATAGTGCCTCCCAACGGATAGGTCTTAAGATGAACATGGACAAAACAAAGATCATGTTTAATGTCCATGTCACACCTATGCCGGTAGTTGTTGGGAGCACTATGCTCGAAGTTGTTGACGAGTACGTTTACCTGGGACAAATAGTCCGACTAGGTAAGTCCAACTTCGACCGAGAGGTCAATCGACGGATTCAACTTGGCTGGGCAGCGTTCGGGAAATTACGACACATCTTCTCGTCAGGTATACCTCAATCTCTGAAAACTAAAGTGTACAACCAGTGCGTGTTGCCAGTGATGACTTACGGATCAGAGACGTGGTCCTTCACTGCTGGCCGTATGAGGACGCTCAAGGTCGCTCAGCGAGCTATGGAGAGGGCTATGCTCGGAGTTTCTCTGCGTGATAGACTCAGAAATGAGGATATCCGCAGTAAAACCAGAGTGACCGACATAGCCCAACAGATTAGTAAGCTGAAGTGGCAATGGGCCGGCCATATAGCTCGAAGAACCGATAACCGATGGGGAAGAAAGGTTCTCGAGTGGCAGCCTCGTACCGGTAGGCGTAGTGTAGGGCGACCCCCCACTAGATGGAGTAACGACCTGGTAAGATATGCAGGAAGTCGATGGATGCAGGTGGCTCAGGACCGTGCTTTGTGGCATTACTTGGGGGAGGCCTATGTTCAGCAGTGGACTTGTGAAGGGCTGTGATGATGATGATGATGATGATCTAAATAGTAAAATCCACATAAGTCTAATGTAGTCATTTACAGCATCATTATTTTTATCAGTCTTTTTCACCTGTATATACTATGTTGAAATTTGTAGGTATAGGACTTATTTTCCACGTCTATTTCTGGTTTGACACTTGTTAAAAAAATAATGGTTTACATTTAAAGAATTTAAAAATCAATTTTTTCTTTATTACAAAATTGACTGCTAAGTTTTGGAGTTGAGATTGCTGCGTGAAACAGAATCTTTATCTTCATCACTTGAGGAAATAATTTATCTCCTCTTTTGTCCCGAAAGTAAGATCAGTTGTAAAAATAACCTAGTCTACTCGCCAGTGGTACCGCAACTAGAATAACCCTTGCATACACTTTTGTAGTCAAAATAATATGTGAATATTCATGTGAAATAGAATTCAATGCCTTATGTCAATGTACTCAATGTCTCGTGCACCCCCTGGCACCGCAAGGCAGATATATGTATGTAATGTATAGATTCTCGATTTGTCTCAAACATAGATTTTATATTGAATTTTTATTACACTGTGAGCAATGATATTACATACATTTTGTTATTAAATATAAACTTATAAATATAACGTATAATATAGAATTCAATACCTTGTGTACTCCCTCATCGTACCGCAAGGCGGATATGTAAAGTCTTCTTCTGTCTCATACATAGATTTTATATTGCGTTTTTATTACGCTGTAAACAATGATATTATTTACATTTTGTTACTACATATGAACGTATGAATATTCATATAAAATTAAATTCAATACCTGGTGTACCCCTCGTGGCACCGCAAGGCAGAAATATAACGTACAGACTCTCGGTCTGTCTCATACATAGATATAATATTTCATTTTTATTAGAATGTAAGCAGTGATATTATATATATTTTGGTATTAAATATGAACGTATGAATATTCATATAAAATAGAATTCAATGTCTCTTTTACCCTCTTGTTGTGAAACATAGATATTATGTAAGGTGCAGACTCTCGTTTTGTCTTATACATAGATTTTATACCGCGATTTTATTACGTAAGTGATAAGATTTACAACAAAGATCAATTAAAAACCAATTTACTAACTCTACTAACCAAAAGTATATATAGACGCTCATTCAGTTTCATACATAGATTTCATATTTGGAGTTTTTTAAATCTACCCTACAGTTGAATTAAATACATCTACAATATCCGTATTCGATATATAAATACAATATACATATTAAATCGATTGAAAAATCATATACTTACATACGCTCGTTCTGTCTCATATATAGATTTCACATTTCGCGTTATCTATATATTAATCTTCCCTATAAGTTATTTAAATGCAAAAAAACCCGTCGTCCAAAACGTTTATGAGTGTCTCACATTTTGCTTATAATAAAATCCAAGCTTTCGCTTAAAAAAAATTTCAAACTTTTTAATTTGAAGATGCGACCAGCTGATTCGGCACGAAAAAATCACAATAACATGAGGTGTATAATGTTGCCAGTGGGAGCTCGTATAAGTTGGGATATCAGTAAAAATCTTATTTTTCCCCCGCAAGTTTTAAACTCGTGTGATTCGATACGTCGCTATTATTAAATTCTTTCGTTTAAAGTTATTGTCATCGTAATAAACGAAAAAATTACTTAAATCATAAATTGTAAAAACGTCGCTGCTGGTGTTCTACATTACAGCTTAAATTAAATATCTTAAGATTAAGTACAAACTACTGGTTGAAAAGTAAAATGCGCGCTCGTTTTTTATTTCTGCAAAAATTTTTTCTTGGTTAGAATAAATATATCTACAGAATCTGCGACAAAATAAGGCAACTCCAAATCTATATCAAATTTCTATATGGATAACAGATGACGGAAATTTGTTTGACTTTTATATAATAAAGTGTGCACTGCGACGCCGGAAAAAAATAATAAATTTCCTTTGAATTATACTTAAGTAATGCGTAATATGTTTACAAGATTAGAAATATTACAATTTTTGGTATCGGCCGAATAAAAAGAAAATTTGCCCATATGCACTATTAATATAACAAATAATGAATTTGTTCGCGACGGCCTAACAACGCTAAGAAACAAAGTGATAAAGAATATTGTTTTTTGTATTAATAGTGAAATTACCGACAAAACTGGGTGAAAACGTGTATTGATATAGTTGTGTAGCATGTTTATAACTCTTAGTATATTTGTATAGAATGTCGTTTTGATAACAAGTGATGTAAACAACTTTTATTGTATTAAGAAAAATCGACCAATCGCAGCGCGTCTTATCGTAGAACTCTCTAGAAGTTTTTAATTAACTGCGTAATAGTTCATACTAAAAATAATGAAAATAATTTTATGTTCTAAAACAGTTGTAAATATGACATTGAATTAGCATGTGACTTATAGATTAAGGAAATGTAGGAATATTTTGTATAATTAAACGCATTTGATAGTTATAGAAAAATCAAAGAATTAATGTACCCAAATATTATGAATTTTTGGGACATTTTGGGACGTTTAATAACTTTTTACAATGTTAATGTTTTGAGTTCCCTTTATGATATACTAATAAAGTACCAGACTACCGATTTGATGATGTATAGCATGTTGGTGTTGCAATTAGTTTTGTATAGAAAATATTGTAATTTATGCCATTTGCATAGTGAAAAGTTTATGCAATAAAGACGCAAAACGGAAAATGGCAAGCGGCTCACTGTAAGGTATAGCCAAAGTCTACCTTAGGGGCTCGGGATCCAGTAGAGTAGTAGTGTGAAGAACTACCAGTGACAAGCAGTAGTATCCGGTAGTAGCTGAAGTATATACTGCTACTACTACTAGTAGCAGTATATAGTGAATAGTGAGTGTTAGCAAGCCGAAAAAGGTTGTAACTGATATTCGCAGTTACATATAGTGAAAGTGTTGCTAACCGAAAAAGGTCGTAACTGATATTCGCAGTTACATATAGTGAGAGTGGTAACTGATATCCGCACATTACACAAGTGATGAAATCAGCTAGTTTAGTTGATAATAGCTGCTAGTCAGTAGTGTTAGAAAACCAGCTACTACCAATAGATATTTGATACTACCGTACAATTTAAAGAAATCTTTTAAAATATACAGTGCCTAACCATGCGAACAACCGTAGTTCAACAACCGTGGTCAGTAAACATTAGTTATAAAATTTCGCAACTAATCAATCAGTCGCAACGCTGGCCACTACCTTGCTATTTTTATTTATAAATCTTGCATTTTGATTTGAACCTCAGTCCACAATATCTCAGTGGCACCCACAAAGACGGCAGTGAAAATACCCTCTGGAACCTATAGGTGTAGGACGTGAGCGACTCGCGAAGTATCTTCGACAACATTTACTCCGAAGAGTTTCGCCCGTCCGGCACAGAATTTGAGTACAAACAGCCACATTCTTAGAATGACCTCTGTTTACAAAGAAACTTACAAGGGCAGTTGAAAAAAGGAGTAATATTGGTAGCAAAACATTGATGCCTCATCGTTCGTAACCCATCAAAAATCCATTGTGAACATAGGTCTTAGAGAGCGTCAGCACTTAACTCACACACCGAAGTCAGTATGCCCAATAGTCAGCCCTAAGCCGCGGTCACGTAGCTGACCTTGACAGACCTACATTCTTTACCACCTCTCTATACCTTGCAAACGCCGATTTTTACCAATGATAATGATAAGACTGGAAACATCATAATTAGAATTGAAGAGATGGCTAAGTGTTACCATCCTAATAAAAAACATCCTAAATCGAAATCCAAGCATACTCCGCTGCAAGACTTCTTTAACTAGATATTAAAAGTAAAATAGTAAAGTTACAGCCTATATACGTCCCAATGCTGGGCACATACCTCCCCTCATTTCTGAGAGTGTTTTAGGGCAAGGAAATGTCCGCCGCGCTGCTCCAATGCGTGTTGCCGAACTTCACATGTCTTCGAAATATTTTTTTTCTTATTCCTCAGACATGCAGGTTTCCACGATATTTTCCTTCACCGTCGAGCACGTGGTAAATCAGCACTTAAAATTGCAAATAACAATTTCATTGGTGCCGGCGGGGATCGAACCCGGGTTACTCGCGTTCTGTTATACTTACAGCGAGCGTTAACCATCTGAGTCACCACAGCAACTAGATATTATAAGTTCATAAACGTGAAGCGTCAGAATTTATAAATGAGTTAAAATTAAACTTTATTAAATGTGTAGTATTCGCTTCAACAATTAAAATCATTAATGGTGTATCATTGACAATGAGATTTTATAAATTTTGGATAAAGGTGATGCGATATATAATCGATAATATAATAAATCAGTGTAACCTCAACGGTAAACAATTTTCATAATTTGGTATAACGGCGAAATTGGTTGGTCGTTACGTAACAAAATATGCTCGACGACATTGGATGAAAAAATAAATTATCACATGTACATTTTATAAGTAAGGTTGTTCTATTTTGTATACGATTTTTATTTATATTCTTTTAATACACAAATAAAATAAAATAAATGTTAACAATTTAGTTATTATCTCTTGCCTAATTATATATAATTAGATGTTCTGAGTGACTGACTCATCTATCAACGTACTGCCCAAAAAGCTAGACGTAGGAATCTGAAGTTTGGTTAGTAGCTGCCTTTTATAATGTAGGCATCCACTAAGAAAGTATTTTGCAAAGTTCGTTTAAGAGAATGGTACAGGGTTTTACAGTTTTTATGAACGTTTTCTACGTTACGGGGTGATTAACTCTAAACTTACTATAGGTAATCTGTAAGTAAGTATGGGTCATGAATGTCTAGCTGGATGACAGTTTAGTGGCGGTGTAAGTATAACTATTACCCAATATTGTTCCGTGGTTGCGTGTAGCCACTTATCGTTAGGTGAATTGTTAGTTCGTTTTTCAATAAAACTTTTAAAAATACATAAAAAACACAAGATACTTTAGGTCAACTCAACCCATATGAAATCAACTGTCTGGAATCTATATGTGACATATGGTTCTGAGGCAAAGTTAAAGCAGAATTTGTATCACTATTATAATTGTATTATAATATCTTGTTTTATTGTTTACTAGCTGTTACCCGCGGCTTCGCCCGCATGGTCACTGGGAAATGAACTATCCATTGCTTTTTCAATTGAAAGGAAACTGAGTTTTATAGATTTGTAAGAGATGCATCCATTAAAAAGAAACTGAGCAAAATTGATTCGGCAGCCTATTTAAATGTTTTGAAACGTAGCGTATAGGAAAGCACGAAAATAGCCTGTTTATTCCAAATGGAAATGGGATATTTTTTTAATTAAAGGAAACTGAGCATAATTATCCGCCAGTGATGCAGAATTTTGAAAAGAAACTGAGCTAAATAGATTCGTCAGAGATGCAGTTTTCTGAATTGAAAGGAAACTGAGCCAAATAAAAGATCCGTCAGAGATACAGCCTTTTGAGTTGAAAGGAAATGAGCTTAATAGTCGTAGAGGTGCAGCATTTGGAATTGAAAAGAAACTGAGCTAAATAGGAAATTTTGAATTGAAAGGGAAGATCTGTGGGAATTCTGATTAATTGATTGTGGGAGTTTTAGAAAAAAAAAAACTAATAGAACACTATTTTAAGACGCTACTGTACACAATGTTATATGTTTTTCCATTTGGGGAAAGAATGTGAAGATTCTGGGCATTTGACACACGCGAACATGCTACATACTTGTACAGCTGACCCTGAGTGAAGCACGGTTTTTCTAAGTTGACCCCCGCTACCTGTAACGTTTGCCCTTGCGCTTTATTAATTTTCATTGCAAAACTGAGCTTAATAGGGAACTGCAACCTTTTGAATTGAAAAGAAAGATCTGTGGGAATTATAGGGATCAGTGGTATAATAACATTTTCACCTTTTCCTACGCCTGTCAAAATTGTAGCACCGATTATGTTCCGTCCAAGATGTGTCACACGCAGCTTTGTCCCGCTACATAACCGGGGAGCATCCAAATTTCGCATTAGCATGACTGGGACGCATAATTTTAATTGAAGCTTAGGTGAGGGCACACCTGAAAACTCTAGAGAATTTAGAAACTCTGCGGGATATAAAGTGCTCTGTTCTGTGTCCATAACTGTGTCTACTGACAAATACTCTGTTATTTCTGCTGCTACTTCGCTTAATATATCTGAATTTATTTTGTTAACGCTCTCATTTTTTGGTGCAAGAATCGCCCTTTCACATAACTATTTGTCTTCATGCATGTTGTTTTCGTTAAATTTGAATAAACGCTCGCAATTAATTCGGAATGACTATGTACTACATTACAAAAATCTCTCGTCAATTTAACGAAGCGCTCAGCATCCGTTTCCAACAGCCTATCGCCAATTTTTAATAGTGTGTCAGCACAGTTTCCAGCATTGATATCATTATAAAAATGCACTATCATATTCGTAGTTAAACTGAATTTTGTCACCTTGTTCCATAAAATAGACGACTTGAGGCATGCTTTAATTTCATCTGCAGGTGTGCCCTTTTGAATGACAAGTAAAGTTTGGCGAAAGTCACCAGCCAGTAAAACCACCATTCCTCCCATTACATCGGTATTGCTGCGCAAATCCTGGAGCGTTCGATTTAGTGCTTCTACAGCTTTTTATGCGACATTTTACTTTCGTCCCACACTAAAAGTTTGCATTGTCGTAGCATTATACCTCGTGCACTATTTTTGCTAAAGTTGCAGATCGGCGATTCTTCCTGGGCTAGATTGAGAGGGAGTTTTAAAACAGAGTTCCCTTAAAGTAGCGTGGCGGCTATTCCGGAGGAAGCCACGGCCGCAGCAATGTTTTTATCTTTCCGTACTTGCGCTAATAATAAATTTAACAAAAATGTCTTCCCAGTTCCTCCAGGGGCATCTAAAAAAAAGTGCACCATTTCCAGATTCAATTTGTCCTAATACTTTTTAAAAAACTCGTTTTTGTTCGGGAAGCAAGCGGGATAAAAATTCAGCTACTTGCTGCTGCAAAGTTGGTTTATCGTAGTTTGTTTCACGTATAATTTCATCACTTAGTTCATTATTGGTTGTTCGCTGAGGGCTTATCATTCCAAAGTCGCTTAATTTTTTGCCTACCATTGCCATTACTTTATCTTCAAATTTTTCAAGTGCTTCATTATAAATGTGTTCATTGTATGTCATGTTCGCGTGTGTCTGCTGTAACCTTCGGAAAATATTTTCAGCCATCTACTCTTTATATTTGTCCCACAATTCATGTGCATTAGATAAAGATCCCTAATTTTGGCTGGTGACTGGCACTGCACAGCTTCCTCTGTGGTTTCATCCCAGTGATTATCGTTTTCTAAAAGATGCAGAGCTTCACATGCTTCTCTATAAGTTGCGCATTCCTGATCGTTGACAGTTTTAAGGTCTTAAAAATTAGTTACATGGACGGTATACACACGACCAAGGGCATCTGATGACTTTACACCGGGCCAATTTGCAACAGGCGCGCCTTGAATCCGGCGTTTCGACTCCTTCCTAGAGGTGTTCCAAGTATAATAGCGGGGGGACTTCAGAACATAACAACGTTTTTGCAAAGGGGTCGGTTTGACAAAGTTGAAAGAAGGCTGTTAGTGTAGTTTTTGGCGGTGATGCAATTCTTTCTTGGAAATTTCTTTCGGTGAAATATACACGCTCTCCATTTTCTAAGTGCACAGCAAGGTGAGTAACTGTTGGGTGCTTTTAGTGTAAAGGGAAGTCAAGGAGACGCCACGATGCCTCGTTACTGCTGACATAACGCCATGATTGAAAGGTCTGTACTTCATTAACGGGATTTGCCTCACCTTCACTCCTGAGATTAAATATTGCTTGGTCGCTTCCTTTATTTATGTATTTACAGATATACTTGATTGCGCGGTCTAATGCATTAAACCTTTTACATTGAATTTGCGAATACGGGACAATCCAGCTGTTATCTTAGGTTTCGAATGCTCCAGAGCGAGATTTGATTGTAACTTTCCTGCAACTACCTTTGGGAGCTCTGCGTCTGTATAAAGGGTAGCCATTGTCATTGTGCACTGTTTCTTTTAATAGCTGTTTAGGGAATTTCTTTGTACAGTTTCCTTCTTTCATACATGGCGATATTGAATTTCGTGCTCCACATGATGACTGGAAAAAGGGAAATTATTCTATGATAAATTTGCCCTTGCACCGTAAATGTAGGCGAAAATGCCGGCATTATTATTTCCCAGTCAACTCCGAAGGATATCATTTGAAAACATGAGTTATATTTCCGGATTCTGTTTAAAAAGCACCGTGACTCATTAGCATCATATAAAAAGGGAGTTTTCAAAGGTTCTTCTGGTTCCCCAAGTAACGGAAGAGTCACTTTGCCATTGAAACAGCACATGCCTGCGGTCTCATCTTTCCATTTTAAAGCGCTCCAAAATCGACACGCCTTGTCCATCACTCCAATAACAACTAACCTGTGATTTTTATAATCAATCAACGGATCATAATTGAATGCTGCGTCATTAAAAACCGACTAATTGTTTCTTTGAAAATTTTGTCGACGCTCAGCTTGGAGTTGTGCATTTGCATCTCTTCGCGCCTGTGTCTGTTCTAGTGTTTCAGATGCCCTTATAGTAGATTGACGCTCAGCTTGCTCAATGAGTCTGTGTTGAGTTTCATCACGTGTTTCCGCGGCTCTTAAGGCGGCCTGACGTTCCGCTTGTTCGAATAGCCTTTGCTGACTTTGAGCAGGTGTTTCAGTAGCTCTTAAATTAGCTTGACGCTCTGCCTGTTCAAGACTTCTTTCCTGACTTTGGGAAGGTGTTTCGGAAGCTTTTAAAGCAGCCTGAAGCTCTGTCTGTTCAAGACGCCTTTGCTGACGTTGAGAAGGTGTCTCAGATGCTCTAAAAGCAGTCTGACGCTCTGCTTGTTCTTGTCTTCTCAGTTCAGCATCTTCTAAACATATCTTTTCGCTTGTTTTTGAGAAGATAATCTTGAGAGGATGGAATTACGTTTGCGAGGCATTATGAAGTAACAAAAAACCTATTTATAAAAAAACGTTAAAATACCTAAAAGGAATTAAATTTGATTTTAAATATTTTTTTTTGAAAGCAAATCCAAAATATCTGAAAGGAATAAATATTCCTTTTAAATATTTTTTAATATCAAAACAACAAAACCAATTCAAGACACAACACGAATCCGAAAACGATAGCCAAAAAAATCGAATCAACTTAAACCAAATCACAAAAAAAATCGCAGAAAACCGAAATCGAAAGCAGTAGTCAATATAGTAAGTGTATAGGTACCGTATACACTATCTATACTATTAACATTCCTTTGAAATATTGTTAAATAACCTAAAAAAACGAAAACCAATTTACGATTCTAAATAAACAAAATCCAAAATCAAAGCCAAAGTCTAAATTTGTATAAAGAAATACCAACTAAATCAACAAAACCGATCGTGGAAAATACAAAAATCCGAAAATGAAAGCCAATACAAATCCATTCAATCTTAACCAAATCACAAACCAAATAACAAACAACCGAAATCGAAAGCAGGTAGTCGAATAAGCTACGAGAAACAATTTAAGCGTATAGGTACCGTATGCAAGTTGACGCGCGGCTCAACGGCGGGAGATAAGTACATGTCAGGAAACATTTCGTTACCGCTTTTTAAAATCAGTAACGACATCTAGTGAAATCAATTTAATCTATGTATAGGTACGTTAGTTAATAAGAACTCTCAAAAATATTTTTCTTATAATTTGCACAATTTTTCTTATTGTAATACCGATTCATTCATAACCACATATAAGAACTGTAGTCATTTCCATTCAATAAATATTACTAAGGCTTATTAATAAGGCTTACTACAAACTGTTTCTGCCACAGTTAGGTAATAGTTAAGGGTGAAAGTCTGACAGGTGATGATAGTATTTCTGATCTATACTTATAATCACGCCTGTAACCCCTGCGGGGTAGGCAGAGCATCAACGGATTACTTAATATCGTCTGCGAGGTTATCGCCTATTTTGTGAATTGCAGCCCAAAACGATTTAAGAAAATCAGCTGGTGAATTTTATGCTTTTATAGCTCTCTTCCCGGCCCTGCGTGGAAAAATACAGATCAATAGATTTATTATCTTAATTTTGGTAAAAAGCCATAATAATACAGATATTGTGACCTTCTGTGTTCGTCCATTGTACCGTCGTCCGTCTTGTAGAATCACAGTGGCGCCACCTAGCTGAATTTACTTTTGCAACATATTCGGTTTTTCCACGGGAATGATATATTTTCCCGCTGAAAAAGTAGCTTATGTCACTCTACAGCCACCGAACTATCCCCATACAAAAAAATCATGCCATGCCGATGCTCTGTTGCGACGTGAAAGAAGGACACACTTGTGCAACATATTCAATTTTCCCACGGGAATGAGATGTTTTTCCGCGGAAAAAAGTAACCTATGTCACTTTACAGCCACAGAACTATCCCCATACAAAAAAATCATGCTATGCCGACGCTCTGTTGCCACGTGAAAGAAGGACAAACAAACAAACAAACAAACACACTTTCGCATTTATAATATTGGTAAGTATGGATAAAATACTATATTTAACGTTTTTTGACTGTGCAAGATGTAGTTTCAGTACATAAAATGCACTGTATCTTATACGTGTAGTATATAAACACAGTGCATAAATTAGAACATATTTATTTCCTAACCATGCCTTTCCGTTGCTAATGGTTATCCAAATCCATGTGAACGGTGCTCTTAAGAGTTAATTAGAAGCATATTATTGGTCAGTTTTGAACAATAATATTTATTTGAAGAACATATTTCGCAATTCTTAATAAAATCTGACTTTGAGATAAAAAAATATATATTAGCTATAGACTTGTACCTTTATTAAAATTTAAATAATTATTTTTATATAAAAAATCTCAATACAAGAAAAGACTGCGTTGCTAAAAAACGTAACTTGTAAAAAGAAATGAAAAATTATCAAAACGTTTATTTTAAACATTAGCAAATTTTATCACTGTTCTAGCAAAAAAAAAAAATAGTTTTATGTTTAATTGAATGCAGCATATATGGACCGTCTCAATCACGCTCACGCTCCGTGTATTTCTCTGGTAATATAGCAGCATATTGGTAGAAGAAACGGCACACGTTCTTAGTACAGCTAACAACGCATTCCATCTTAATCCGTAGGAGTGTTAACGTATTTGCATTTTGATTCTTAATCCGTAATTGATGTCTATGGTCACATCACTTACCGTCATGTGGACAGTGAGCTCATTTAACATACTTAATAGAAGAAAAAAATAAAGACTATTTTTCAAAATTACAAACGACACAAAATATAGCGTAGCATACTATAATTATGACTAATTTTCCGCTCATTTACTATACCTTTTCCTTGGAGCTTTAAATAGTAATTTCACCTTGCACTTTCTTGAACTGCTTTTTAACAATTTAGTGCAAATAAACGTTCTTTGTTTGCAACAGCTTTCTTTAAAATGTACAATTTTTCCATTATTAAAATCGTATAATTACGAACATGTCACTTTAACTTCTAACTCTTTTCAAAGATCTGACTGTTATAAAATTATTAAACAATAAAAAAACTTGAGAAGTGTCAAGGGACACCCAGATGGAGCGAAGTGCCTTTCGATTAAATCTATAGTTATCGTTTTTATTAGGTTCCATTTTTTATAGCATGTGAATGTTTGCTTATGTGTTTGCAGTTAAATATTTCCACATGCATCTGATTCGGTTACTGAAACTAATTTCTCAACCTTTTCATTAAAATCTTAGGAGTTATTTAATAAATTTTCTGGAGCATTATCCAACCACATAAGTACATGAGCATGAGGACTTCCAAGGTGCTGAAATTCAATTCTTTTAAAGTAATATTTCACCCTATAGCTACTAAATCATCATCATCATCATCATTACAGCCCTTCACAAGTCCACTGCTGAACATAAGCCTCCCCCAAGGTATGCCACAAGGCACGGTCCTGAGCCACCTGCATCCAAATGATGTGTCATCTACCAAATGGATTTCCTTTCTTGACTCCAATATTCTCAATAAACTATGTACTAACTTATTAAAGTATATTGCACAATTAACTGGATCTTCGTTTACTAATTGAGCTTTATGTACATTTAACATGTCTTTGAAGGATTCATCATTAATTTTCTACTCCATTATTTTTTAGTTTGTACAACAATTTAAGCAAATCTGTCCATCCTGTTTCAATAGCACTAAATATCATAAAAGTAGTTGAAGCTCTAAATTGTCTCATCGTTGCAGAAAGATCTTTTTTTCTATCTGCCCAATACCACGCAGAATTTGGTATACAACGAAGAAAAGCAAGATTACTTTCGATACAACTCTCTCGACTTAGTAAACACAACAGCGTACAGGTTAGAACACGCACGGCTTGCTAAATACACATGCATTGATATTGTAATATTAAAATATAATTTGCTTGTAACTCAGTAGTCGATGCTTTAGTTGATTCGCTATTGAAATAAAAAAGCAAAAAATTGTACATATACAGACATTGTACATGTACACACACGTATACTCTCTCTACTTCGTAAATACAACAGCGTATAAGTTAGAACACGCACGGCTTGCTAAATACATACGCATTGATTTTGTAACATTAAAATATAATTTGCTTTTTTTATTAAAGTTATGACGCGTACACTTGCTAACCATACAATAATGGAGAGATTATAACGCGTATGACTTGGTTAGAACAATAGTAAAGAGAGGTTATAATGTGTACTTGCTAAAAATACATAAGCATTTATTATTGTCTGTATAAATTCTCTATTTATCTAACTCCATCAGCAATATCCGGAACTTGTGCAGAAATACTGTCAGGATTCATTATTATTATTATTATTTATCATGTACAAAAAACCTGTATACACTCAACAGAAATAATCGTCGCGGCACCGCACTGTTCAATGCGAAATAGAAAGACGAAACGAAAATAACTGGCTTGCTTTCTATGAGAGAGGGAGATAGAGAGAAATAGAGAGAGAGAAAGAGAGAGAGAGAGACAGACAGAGAAACACGCACACGCCGCACGGCTTACAACTATAGCAAAAAGTGTCGTTACAACTTTTGGTCTTAATTTTTTCCGTCTACCTCCTTCGCAACGCGCGATACGGAACTTCGTTCCAATAAACACGATAATACTGATAAGTGATTAGCTTACAAGTTCACTGAGTTATGTGGCTTATTATAATCATTGTTTTTATGCAGACTAAAAAGGTTCGAAAGTTTTTTTAATAAGTAGAGCTAATAATTAGTTTTTGCTGTTGCAAGAATAGACCTTTCCGAACCGTCAAAATAGCATGGTTTCACAAAATAACGACGTAGAGTAGCAATATTAATTACTTCTTCGGTTTGTCCAGTAAGTGCACAGCACGGTATTAAATAAAAAAAAAGATTACGATTGATGTTTCTCTATCTCGTCGGTCCACTGTACGGTGCTACTCATGCTTTGTAATCGGATGCTAAGGCTCATAAGCACTTTCAATTGTCCTCGATTCAGATTCATCAAAATGCGTCACGCATGAAGGCTAAGATGGAATGCCTCGTTTCAATAAAAAAGGTCTCCCGTTCTCTTCGAAACACAGCAACATCAAGCTGTAATTTTACGCTGGTGTTATGTGAAAACATGGTTCTACCCCAGTCAAGCCCACCAAATCCATAATAAAGCGACATAACATAGCAACAGTACGGCTCTACAACGTATTGAAAACCTATTCTCGCTTTTAGAAAAGCTTTCGAAAAATTATTCCTTATAACCAATCCAGTAGAATTTTTTAAAGTTCCTTTTTATCTCGCAACATTTCTTAGCGAATGTTTACAGACATTTTAAGTGACCGTTTAAATCATTACCTACATTTTTTTATTTAATGAGCAATCTAATTCGATCACTATATCCATAAAATCAAAACATATGCTCGTATAAGTGGAAGATTAGTATGATAGAATTGATTAATTTTATCCCAGTGATCGTATCACTACTGAGCAAAACGAATTCATTTCCTATATCAGTTTGTATCAACCAATCTGAGTGGTGTCAGTCACGATATTTTCACGACACGATTGTAGCGTGAGTCTACTATCTGTATTTTTTTTTTGGGTGGGTTTAGTTTTTACCGGATGAGCTTCAAGTTCCTCTGAATTCTCAGAAAGCGTATCCGTAGTTAGAGTAGATGGTATAGAAAGTGATTTGTAACGGTAACTATAGTGCTGCACTGACGTTGCTGGGTTGCTACGTAAGTTTGCTACGTTTCTTAATAGTTACGATTAATTGGACAAAAGTTTTCTTCGAAGGCAGAAGTTTTCAAAAGAGGCCATGAATACTTAGTTCGCAACTTAGATTTTAGAGAAATACGCTTATGCATCATGCACGAAGTTAAATAAAATAAAATAATAAAAGATTGGGTTTGTACGTGACCAAAAAGTTGGGTTGCAAACGGAATTGCTTAGGTATATAAAGCTCATATAAAGGTCATCAGCGTAAGTGTAGGCGATAACAGAAACAGAAATTATCATATAATTCTCGTTCCGCGAGCAAAAGTTGGTTTTTAAAGTATTTTATGGCCTGTTAAATATGGCTGCTCTAATAATTTATCTCGAAAATCACATAGTGCAAACGTCGCAGATGAACTCTCAAATTAGACATATATTTGATTCCTGAAAATCTTCGATATTGAAAAACAATAAGTGCATTCATAAATAAACACGATGAAATGTAGACGGGTGCTTGGGATAACTCAATCAATATATTCCAAAAATAGTTAAGAGATACATAGACACATACTATTGCACTATATGTGCAAAAAATGTGAAAAGCCAATATCATACAATTAAAAGTAAATATCCATTGAGCATGTTTATTATAAGATCAAAAAGTGCGTTGAAAATCGGTCTATAAGGTATTTTTATCTAAAAGGCTCTTTGTTGTTGTGACGGCCCAATATTATTATTAATACTTAAATTCAATATAAAGGTGCGTCAAAAATAGTCTTAAAAGATATATATAATAAACAAAAAATTACATTAATAACCATAAAGTTAATATAAATACATTTAAGACATTAGACCAATAACATAGTAAATTAAAGGCAAAATATTGTCTTCCATAATAAATAAATTTATTAAAAACTTGAAAAAATACTTTAAATATAATAAATAATAGAAATACAAGTCGAAAATATTATAAATATAAAGATATTTTAATAACATTTATAAGATAATTAGAAAATTTGTTAAAAATTGTCAAGTCTTGGAAGGAGTTCATGTATAAAAGAAAAGTTTCCTAAGTTATGGAAGGTGTTCATGTATAGATGTCTTGTATAGAGAAGCTGCCAGAGATACATACCTGCAGTTGTACATATATATGGGGTAGTCGGGAGCCCGACTGCATGAAGTACTGTAGCACAATGACTAGTCCTATATTAGGGACTTATAGATATTAAACTCAATGATACAAAAGCAATAATATAGAAGGTCGCCATGATGAATTTGCATTACAATAGTAGGGTCGTGGGTTCGAACCCTATATATTAATGACTTATGAAAGTAATGTCTATGATACAAAAGCAACACTATAGAAGGTCTCCATGATGAATTTGCATTACAATAGTAGGGTCGTGGGTTCGAACCCTATATATTAGGGACTTATGATAGTAAGGTCTATGATACATAAGCAATACTATAGAAGGTCTCTATGATTAATTTTGCATTACAATAGTAGGTTCGTGGGTTCGAACCCTATATATTAATGACTTATGAAAGTAAGGTCTATGATACAAAAGCAATACTATAGAAGGTCTCTATGATTAATATGCATTACAATAGTAGGGTCGTGGGTTCGAACCCTATATATTAATGACTTATGAAAGTAAGGTCTATGATACAAAAGCAATACTATAGAAGGTCTCTATGATTAATATGCATTACAATAGTAGGGTCGTGGGTTCGAACACTATACATTAATGACTTATGAAAGTAAGGTCTATGATACAAAAGCAATACTATAGGTCTCTATGATTAATATGTATTACAATAGTAGGGTCGTGGGTTCAAATCCTATATATAAATGATAACATAACATAACATAAACACTCACGCCTGTCACCCAGAGGGGTAGGCAGAGACTACAGACTTCCATTTGGCACGATCCTGACACACCTCTCTCGCCTCCTTCACATCCATACATCTACGCATGCATGCTCGTCGGTTAAGGGTACTCCTAATTTGGCCCGTTTTCAATAAATCGCCAATTTGGTCGATAAATTTTCGCCTAGGACGTCCCTTTCCGACTCTGCCATTCACTTCTGCAACATAAATTTTCTTTGTCACTCTTTCCTCATCCATTCTTTCCACATGACCAAACCACCGAAGCATTCCTTTCTTAATCCTGGTCACAACATCATCTTGCAAACCACACTCTTCTCTTATCACACAATTCTTCACCCTGTCATTCAGATTCAGCCCTAAGATACTCCTTAACGACCGCATTTCTACTGCATTAATTCTACTCTCGTGCTTCTTCTGCCACACCCAACTTTCACTACCATACGTTAAAGTAGGGACCAACACAGCATTGTGAATTGCCATACGTGCCTTTTTTGACACATTTTGACTCTTCACAATAGAGTGCAGGGCCCCATTTACTCTGTTTCCTGCGTTCACTCGTCGTTCTATATCCTTATCATATCTCCCATCCCTGCTAAATACGCAACCCAAATATACAAACTCATCTACTTGCTCGATCAACTCCCCATCTATTCTTATTTCACATATCGTTTTACTTTCATCTCTTTCAAAAACCATAATTTTCGTCTTACTTGCGTTGAATGACTTATGAAAGTAAGGTCTATGATACAAAAGCAATATTATAGGAGGTCTCCTTGATGCATAAGCATTGTATGGAGTGGTCGGGTGACCGACTGCTCCTAGTACTGTAGCAAAATGACTAGTCCTTATTAGGGACTTGAAAAGGAATATTATGGTGGCGTGTATGCTGCTTCACGAGCAATTGGTCCGAGGTAAACTTGGATTATATGGACTATGCCGTGTAGTGGCGGTTAAGAATATCCACTACCCCATATCTTCCCGTGGGTGTCGTAAGAGGCGACAGAGGGAGACAGGCAGGAGATGGGCAGCAGCGTCTTCCTGATGACAACTGTGACGTAATAAAAAACTGCGGTTGCCAACCCGCTCGCCAAGCGTGGCAACTATGGCAAATACCCCCCAATAAACAAATACACAAACAGACGGCCCCCAGTCCCCGGCGGCCCCGCTATTCCTGGCTACGGTGGCGACCATGGTAACGGCGGGGCAGGGGGGTGCTAAGAATCTCCGGTGGAGGTTCGGTTGCCACCTACGACGACTCGACCTGGCAACATATAACGCACGCACCCTGAGGACTGACGAGAAGATACTGGAGCTGGAAGAAGAGGTAGACAAGTTGCGCTGGCATATTATTGGATTATCCGAGGTCCGAAGAGAGGGGGAGGACACGGCAATCCTCGAGTCCGGCAACTTGTTCTATCACCGGGAGGGCGACCATATGTCCCAAGGAGGTGTCGGATTTATCGTCCACAAATCTCTCGTCAACAACGTTGTAAAGATTGGGAGTGTGTCGACGAGGGTCGCGTACCTGATACTCAGAATCACCAAACGGTATTCGCTGAAGGTCATTCAGGTTTACGCACCAACCTCGGCACATCCCGATGAGGAGGTGGAGGAAATGTATGAGGATATTTCCAGAGCCATACATTCCTCCAGAACCTACTACACGGTGTTGATGGGAGACTTCAACGCAAAACTGGGCACAAGAGAAAGCGGTGAGCTGAAGGTAGGGAAATTTGGAGTAGGGCAACGGAACCGAAGGGGCCAGCAGCTGGCCGACTTTATGGAGAAAGAGGGACTCTTTATGATGAACTCTTTCTTCCAGAAGCGGCCCCACAGGAAGTGGACCTGGTCGAGCCCCGACGGTTCGACAAAAAATGAGATTGACTTCATTATGACGACCAGACGCCAATTGTTCAGTGATGTCTCAGTGATCGCAAGGGTGAAACTGGCAGCGATCACCGAATGGTTAGAGGCACACTGAACCTAAACGTTAAGTTGGAGAGGTCTCGTCTAATGAAGTCAACGCTCCGTCCCCCTCGTGCTCTAATCCAGAATCCCGAAACCTTTCAGCTCGAGTTACGTAACCGCTTCCAGTGCCTAGAAGATTGCAATGCAGTGGACGATATGAACGACAAGCTCGTGGAAACTGTCCATGCGGTCGGAGCTAAGTTCTGTAAGACCCGCCGCAGAAGAACACAAAAACTCTCCGATCACACTCTTAATCTCATGGCTGTTAGACGGGAGATGAGGCTGCAATCGTCAACAGATTTGACAGCATACAGGCAACTGAACAGACAGATCTCCAAATGCATACGGCGAGACTTACGCAACTTTAATACTTCTCGTATTAAAGAAGCGATCGAGCGGAACCAGGGCTCCAAAGTCTTTGCCAGAGATCTGTCTGCCAGAAAGAGCCAACTGTCAAGGCTGAAGACTGAGTGTGGCAACATCGTTTCCGGGACACCTGAGATTTTGAGTGAGATTGAGAGGTTCTATGGGCAGCTGTACACATCATCGTTGGAGCCACACGCAAGTGTGAGTAACGATCCAAGAGCAAGTCTTATCCGACACTATTCCGATGATATCCCGGACGTCAGTCTAAGCGAGATTAGAATGGCTCTCCAGCACCTTAAAAACGGCAGGGCCCCAGGCGATGGAATTACAGCGGAGCTTCTGAAAGCGGGTGGAACACCGGTACTTGAAGTCCTTCAGAAGCTCTTCAATTCCGTCCTCCATGGTGGCACTACTCCAGAGGCGTGGAGCAGAAGTGCGGTGGTCTTGTTCTTTAAGAAAGGCGACAACGCTCTCTTAAAGAACTACAGACCGATTTCCCTTCTGAGCCGCGTCTACGTGCTGTTTTCGAGAGTCATTACGAATCGTCTCGCACGCAGACTTGACGACTTCCAGCCTCCCGAACAAGCCGGTTTCCGAAAAGGCTTCAGTACCATAGACCACATACATACCCTGCGGCAGATTGTACAGAAGACTGAAGAGTACAATCTGCCACTTTGCCTGGCGTATGTGGACTATGAGAAAGCCTTTGATTCCGTCGAAATTTGGGCGGTGCTACAGTCCCTTCAGCGGTGCCAAGTTGACTGTCGGTATATCGAAGTGCTGAAGTGTTTGTACAGTAGGGCTACGATGGCTATCCGAGTACAGAACCAGAGCTCGAAACCTATCCAACTGCAGAGAGGTGTAAGACAGGGTGACGTTATATCCCCGAAACTCTTCACCGCTGCATTGGAAGACGTTTTCAAGCTACTGGACTGGAAAGGATACGGTATTGACATCAATGGCGAGTACATCACTCACCTTCGATTTGCCGACGATATAGTCCTTATGGCAGAATCGCTGGAGGACTTAAGCACTATGCTCAATGACCTCAATAGTGCCTCCCAACGGATAGGTCTTAAGATGAACATGGACAAAACAAAGATCATGTTCAATGTCCATGTCACACCTATGCCGGTAGTTGTTGGGAGCACTATGCTCGAAGTTGTTGACGAATACGTTTACCTGGGACAAATAGTCCGACTAGGTAAGTCCAACTTCGACCGAGAGGTCAATCGACGGATTCAACTCGGCTGGGCAGCGTTCGGGAAATTACGGCATATCTTTTCGTCAGGTATACCTCAATCTCTAAAAACTAGATTGTACAACCAGTGCGTGTTGCCAGTGATGACTTACGGATCTGAGACGTGGTCCTTCACTGCTGGCCGTATGAGGACGCTTAAGGTCGCTCAGCGAGCTATGGAGAGGGCTATGCTCGGAGTTTCTCTGCGTGATAGACTCAGAAATGAGGATATCCGCAGTAAAACCAGAGTGACCGACATAGCCCAACGGATTAGTAAGCTGAAGTGGCAATGGGCCGGCCATATAGCTCGAAGAACCGATAACCGATGGGGAAGAAAGGTTCTCGAGTGGCAGCCTCGTACCGGTAGGCGTAGTGTAGGGCGACCCCCCACTAGATGGAGTGACGACCTGGTAAGACATGCAGGAAGTCGATGGATGCAGGTCGCTCAGGACCGTGCTTTGTGGCATTACTTGGGGGAGGCCTATGTTCAGCAGTGGACTTGTGAAGGGCTGTAATGATAATGATGATGATGAAACTTGGACTCGCTAACCGATGTGTCCTAGACATATCATCTTAGTGCTGGTGGTAAGCGGGTTTGTTGTAGCAATACGGCTTCCCCGTGGAAATCGCACACCCATACCGTTTGTGGGCGACGTCGTAGCACATAGCGATGCATCGTCTATCTCTCGGATTGGGATGATGAGTGTGTTTGGTAGCACTTTTAAGTTTAACAGGCATACTCAACTTTATGTCTTAGTGCATTAGCGCTATGATACGTGGAGTTTTGTTCATTGGCGTCTTAGTAGCGTGCTACTATGATACGTTGGTGATATTTTTTATATAGCAACAATAAAAACTTTGTTAACAAAATCGATAGGGTTCATGTGGGTGTATTGTGAGGGGGTGCCATCCATATGATAGTTGCATTGATGCTTACTGCTACTTGCGGTATTGCGTCTTGTGATGGATCTGCGGGTGTGCTGCGCCTGATTCGACGCACTCTTGTGGTTCTGGTCAATGGAGGTATGCGGGTGGTTATGTCTGCTGGGATGTATAGTGGACCTTGGGATGGTGTAAGCCCAACGATAGTCTTATTGATGCTTGTTGCGTTCTGCAGCATTGCGTCTCTGCGATGGTTGTTTGGTGGGACGCTTTCTCAATGGCGCTCTCTGCATCTTGGTTTGACTCACGCCTGAGTAGCTTTGCCCAAGTCGGGTCCCTTCATTACGGGGCTGCAGACTGTCTGCCCTCCACGATGTTTTATATAACAACATAATATTATATCTCTGCAACTTTCCCACCTTTGAATGATTGAATGCAACTTGTCGGTGGGTGAGACAAAAAACATGATCGAAAATGCATTTACTCAACGTCAGTGACACAAACCCTTTCTGATGGCGAATTATTACTCTTATCTTAATAACTGCCTTTTGGCTATATCTGCCGTTGTATTGGTTGGTGAAGCATATGTGTCGACCTCATGCGGGTGGTAGCTGGCGGGAGGATCTGAGGAGACTCTCAAGGCTGCGGCCGAAAGCCGCACAACGTGGGACCCCATTCCCTTGAGGTGAGCGGTAGATTCATGACACGCTCTGCGGCTAGTAGCCGTGCTGATCATGCAATTGGTGGTGATGCCATATACTTACATCACGTCTGCAGGAGCGGCGGTCTGGCAGGTGGTGGCGCTCACGGAGGGTTTACGGTCAGTGTGCCTATTTGCCTAAACCGTGTGACGTACATTCACTGTGGCTGGATTCGTTCGTATTCTGTTTGGCGTTTACACGCATTGACATGCGCGACTTCGGTCGATGTTTGTGCATACGCACTAACAAGGGGCCAAACCTCTTTTACTGGTTCGCCAGTTATTTTGCTGTGGACTACGGTCCAGTTCCAGAATTAGCTTTCCCTTCGGGGGGGAGTGCATGAAAATGGTTGGCGCTGACCGTGCACCATGGGCCGTGTGCCTCCCCTACATTTTTTAAATATAGTAGGAGAGCGAAGCCCTTGTATCGGGCATTTTGTATAAATATATTTTGAGCTTTTTCCGAGCGGGAAGGGATAAATAATAATAAATTAATAATGTAAACCTGATACAAGTGGAATAGGGATCTTTTATGTTCTTAACCTTTCTCGAGCCCTGTCTTCGTGAACGGGGTTCACTTAGCTTATAAGGCACTACCAACAGCTTTCAATTGCTCTAGTGAATATTCATTCTTCCAAAATACACCTAAAAGAACTAAGTTACTAAACAAACACAACGTAAATAAGGGTCCTAACTAAGACGATCACGCCAAAAATATTACAAACGGCCTATTATTAAACCTTTATATTATTATCTCAAATAAATATGCATCGGCTCAGGTTGAGATAAAAGAACACATATTGGCCATGAATGATCTGGTTAAGTCATGTAAATACAATGAGGAGCGCTTTGACTCCTTAATAAAACATCAGAGTGAGAATCAACGCTCCATACCATGTTCATCGGGGACAATATGTGTAAATAGCAATGACTCCTTATTTTCACCAACACTCTATGACGGTGCCATAACACAGAATAAAAACTTAAAAAGTAGTTTAAATATTAAAAAACATAAAGTTATTATGTATTGTGATGACATAGGTAAAAATTTGGGCATGATGTTAAATAACCATTTGAAAGCACAATTGATTAGTAATTATTGTATGCCTGGAGCATCCTTTAGTCATATAATGAATAAAGTTTTAACCAGTAAGTTTTCTCCTAATAGCACATTAATAATTCTTGTTGGGAGAAGAGGCAATGTAAACAAAAATCAATTATTAAAATATATTGATTACCTCAATACTTTAAATGTACATAAAATTATCTTGTTTACATTGCCTTACATACAGGGTTGGCCACAGGAGAATAAAATAAGATATGATTTAAATTTATTAATGAATAATTTATCATGTAACAACAATTTAAATTTGACATTTAATTGTAACAATTATACCAATAGAATTAATTTAATAGATATTAATAATTTAATTAAGAAATTTTTGACTACAGATAGGTATTACCTATCCAAATATAATTTAAGACAGATAGCAAATGTGCTATCTTATTATTTATATATTAACTCAGCCAAGGACTTGGCTACCCAGACATCTGCTCCTATTGAGCAGCATAATGATTTGACATGTAATTTGGAATCCGTTCCAAGTAATTTAAATTAGAAAATGAGAGAATAGAGGTAATCTCTAGCAGTTATAATAATTTAAATAATTTAGAATGTAGCTTGCAAATCCTTAATAGTTGCAATTGTATAACACCACAAAATGATATTAAAAATTGTTTACACCTGGTGCATCAGAATATACAAGGCATGATAGGCAAAGAGCTAGAAATTGAATTGTTTTTAAATAGCAACAATATTCATATTTTATGTATTACTGAACATTGGTTAAAAGCTCATAATTTAATGTTTAACTTTAGTAATCACCAGGTGCTCAGTTCTTTCAATAGAGAAACGATTTTAAGAGGTGGCTCCTTAATTTTAGCTATTAAATTATTATCATATAAAGAACGTAAAGATATTGTGAGCCTCTCTGTTGAGCGAACTGTAGAAATGGCATGTGTTGAGTTTGAGCACCTCATTGTTGTGAGCGTTTACAGACCCCCATGTTCTTTATATGATACTTTTGAAAAAATTATGGAGGAAGTTTTCGCTAAGCTTAATAAACAGAATAAATCTGTTGTAATATGTGGAGACTTTAATATCAATCTCCTAGAAGCTTCCTCCACTAATATTAAATTTAGATCATTGTTTAAATCTTATGGTTTTTTTTTAATTTATTTTTGGAGCCAACACGTATTGCTGAATCTAGTGCAACATGTATAGATAACATTTTTACAAATGTTAAGCCGTTCAATAAATGTATAATTCAAAAATTGAGCTCTGATCACTGTGGACAATTTGTTTCATTACCTTATGTTCACAAAAAGCAAGTAGATAAAAAAGTAGTGTTTGTTCCAGTAAATGCACTTCGCTTGGAGAAGTTAAGAAGTAACATAGTAAAAAAACTTCCATTACTTTCATACCACAATAATCCAAATTTTTTTGTATGCAACATTATTTAAGCTCATTTGCAATGAATTTAATAATACTTTTACTTCTAAAACATTCTCCTTGAATAATCGTAAAGCATTTAATGAATGGGCGACGGTAGGAGTCCAGAAGAGTAGACAAAGGTTATATGAACTTTACAATGAAAGGTCATATAATCCTAGCGTCGAATTTAGGGAATATGTAAAAAAATATTCCAAAATATTTAAAAGAGTGTGCTCCTTAGCCAAGTCATTGTATTTAAGCAACAAAATAAAGACTGCTTCTAATAAAATTAAAATGACATGGAGTATAATTAATAGTGATACTGGTAAGGTCAACTCTCGCAATTCAAACTACCAGTTAAGTTTTAACAATAAATTAACTAAATCAGATCAGGACGTTGCAATAGTTTTTGAGAAATATTTTACTGATATTCCTAACTTAACCACTAAGTCACTGAATTCTTCTCCTACCGTCGCCGAATCATTACTTAAACAAAATGTAAATGTGTGTACAAAGAATTTTACATTTCATAAAGTTTCATCATAAGATATTGTAAAATATTTTAAGACTATTGATATTAAGAGAACCGCCGATCTGTGGGGGATTTCTGTTAAAGTTATTGCGTCTATAATAGATACAATCGCACCTCAACTATCTATTATTTTTAATAGTAGTATCAAATCTGGTGTGTTTCCTGATTTAATGAAGCATAGTAGAGTAATACCTTTATTTAAATCTGGTAGTACATTGGACCCCATTGGAATTTTAGACCTATTTCTGTACTGCCAACTTAGTAAAATTTTTGAAAAAATTATTCTTGATCAATTGTTAATTTTTTTTTAATGTAAATAAACTACTTCATAAAAATCAATTTGGTTTCACAAGGGGTCGCTCGACAACTGATGCTGGCGTTGAACTGATTAAATATATATTTAATGCATGGGAGAATTCACAGGATGCTTTGGGTGTATTCTGTGATCTATCCAAAGCCTTTTATTGTGTTCACCATGAAACATTTATCAGGAAACTTCAACACTACGGTGTAAGAAGTTATGCTCTTAAATTAATTATTTCATATTTAAGTGACAGAACACAAAAAGTTGTTATTAATAGTATGAGTACTTCCGGGTCGATTGTACAAATGGGCGTGCCTAAGGGCTCAATTCTCGGCCCCTTTCTGTTTCTTGTATATATCAATGACTTACCTTACATAGTAGGGGATAACCATGATATAGTATTATTTGCTGATGATACTTCATTAATTTTCAAATTAAAACTACAGTTATTAAATTACGACGAAGTAAATAATGCTATAGCTAAGTTAGTTAATTGGTTTAATGTTAATAATTTGCATTTGAATGGAACTAAAACTAATTGTATGAAATTCGTAACTCCTAATGTTAACCATGTCATCATCATTCTCTAGACCATTTCCCATTATCTGGGGTCGGCGCAGTAAATCTTCTTGTTCCATTCCTCTCTATCAGCCGTCATTTCCATACTTACTCCTTTCATGCTCATATCACTCTTCACACAATCGATCCATCTTTTATTCGGCCTTCCTCTGCCCGTGTGTCCCTCCACATTCATATTCAACACTCGTTTTGTGACATGACTTTCATCCCTCCGCATCACATGCCCAAACCATGCCAATCTGCTTCCTCTCACCTATTCTACCACTGGCGCTACTTTCAGGCTTCCTCTTATATACTCATTCCTTATCTTATCCATCCTTGTCACACCACACATCCATCGTAACATTCTCATTTCATTCGCATGCAGTCTATTTTCATCCTTCTTCTTGACGGCCCAGCATTCACTTCCATACATGACGACAGGTCGGATGATCGATTTGTAAATTTTCCCCTTCAGCCTTATTGGCATTCGGGGATCGCACGTTGTGGCTGTGATCTGTCGCCATTTCATCCACCCTGCGTTAATCCTATGCTGCACAGTTCTATCTATTCCGCCGTCGCCTTGAATGAGGGAACCGAGGTACTTGAATTCTGAGCAGGTAGGCAGTATAGCGCCATCCAACGACATGGGTACAGGACTGGAAAGACCGCCGAAATCACAGCACAGATATTCGGTTTTGGATCTGCTGATCTTCAAGCCAACACTTTCCAGCCTCTGTTGCCACCCCGTCAGTCTGCTCTGTACCTCGATGCCTTCTTCCCCGACAAGCACGATGTCATCGGCAAAGAGCATGCACCAGGGTGCCTCATCCTGCAGGTCCGACGTCAAAGCGTCCATAATCAGTAGGAAGAGGTAAGGGCTCAATGCCGACCCTTGGTGCAGCCCTACCGCCACATCGATACTGCCCGTAGTTCCCGCGGCAGATCGTACACATGTACGGGAGGCTCTTTACATAGCACGGACTAACCTCACATACTTCCCAGGCATACCTTTCATCTTTAACGCCCACCACAAAACCTCACGGGGAACCCGATCGTACGCCTTTTCAAGGTCGACAAAAACCATGTGCAGATTTTTATGCACGCGCTTGTACTTTTCGCACAATTGGCGTAATGCGAAAATGGCATCTGTCGTACCTCGACCGGGCATGAATCCGAACTGGTTTTGTGTTATCTCACACTCTTCTCTCATTCTTTTCTCTATTATTCTTTCCCAGACTTTCATCGTATGTGACATGAGTTTTATTCCCCGGTAACTGCTGCAGTGTTGAACGTCTCCTTTGTTTTTAAAAATGGGGACCAGTATACTACTGCACTATTCCTCAGGTATTTGTTCTTCCTGCAACAATTTACCGAAAAATAAACTCAACCACTTCCATCCATCCGCACTCAGCAACTTCCACACTTCTACTGGTATTCCATCTGGGCTGACCGCCTTCCCATTCTTCATATTCCTAACAGCCATTTTTACTTCTTCCACACTAATTTCTCTCACTAAGCCCATATTCACTGGTGGGTTTTCAAGCATACCATTCCATTCATTCTCCTCATTCATCAATTTCTCAAAATACTCCTTCCATCGCTTCTTTATACTTTCATCGTCAGTCAAAATCCTTCCAGAATCATCTTTTATACATTTTACATGTGAAACATCTCTTCCATTCCTTTCTCTCGCTTTTGCAATTTGAAAAAGTCGTTTTTGACCTTCGGGGCTTTCAAGGGACCGATATAATTTATCTTGCGCCTCTGCCCTACAAATAGCAACTTCCTTCTTTGCTCTCTTCTTACATTCTTTATACGCCCCTCTCTTACTTTCTTTTATGGAATCATTCTGGTCTTCTACGCTCTGCCATTCTTTAGAGGCATTTTTCTTTTCTCTCAAAACTTCTCTAATAATTTCACTCCACCACCACCCATCCTTATCTATCATACGCTTCCCTTTTGTTTCTCCTAACACCTTCATTGCCACACTTCGGATACAATCAGCCTTTTCCTTCCAGCACTCATTCACACTCATTCCTTCCATATCACCCATCTCTATCATCTTGTTTACAACTAGCTCTCTAAATTCACTTGCATACTCCTCCTTATGCAACAAATGCCACTTTATTTTGGGTGGGGGACGATCCTTATGTTTGTTGAGGCGAACAGTTAAGCAGATGTCAGCCAGCAGAATTCGGTGCTGGGATACTAAGTCTTCACCTGGAAGTACTTTGCAGTTTTTTACACTCTTGATTTGGTTCCGTCTTATCAGAAGATAGTCGATCTGTGTCGCGTGGTGGCCACTTTTATAAGTAACAAGATGCTGATCTCGTTTTTGGAACCACGTGTTTACTACAGCCAGGTCGAAAGCACATGCTGCTTGCAGAAGAACTTCCCCCTCACGGTTCCGCACTCCGTACCCCCATCCACCGTGTACTCTTTCATACCCGTCATTCACTCTCCCTACATGTCCATTAAAATCTCCTCCCATATAAACATCCTCACTCTCAGGTATTCCCATCATTATACAATCAAATTCCTCCCAAAACTTCTCTTTCACACTCTCTTCACAGCCTGTTTGCGGAGCATACACACTTACAACATTCACTACTTTGTTTTCAATCATTAATTTAACAACTATCATTCTGTCATTTACTCTTTTCACATCTGTCACTCGTTCTTTCATTCCACTATCTAACACAACTCCTACTCCATTTCGCTTCCCATCACTTCCACAATAATAAAACTTGTATTCTTCCCCAATCTCTCTTGCTTTATTGCCCTTACATTTTGTTTCCTTCAAACAGTCAACATTCACTCTTCGTCGTTTCAAAACATCTGCTAACTCTCTTCCTCTTCCAGTCATCGTACCTACATTCCAGCTTGCAAACCTCACTCTGACATTCTTCTCTCTCCGGGCTCGCCTCTTACGTCGCACCCGCTCCGTAAGGTGCGACAACCCTTGCCCACTTCCCACAGGAGCCGGGTGCTGCCCCTGCGCGTCGCCTGCGGGGTACGCCCTAGCCCTGTCATATATCCCACAACTCGTAATATTCATAGGTTTACTGCATGGGATTTGGCAAAAGTTTTACAGTCGGCCGCCTGCCTGACACCAACCCTCTTTGGGTATGCTATTGTTGGTAGAGGAAGCTACCATTTTGGGAAAAGGAAAAAGAAGGTTGGGGGTAGGAGCGCAGGTGTAAGGATACTGTTATCTCGGCAGGAAAGGTATGAGAATAACAGTAGCTCGGGAAGCCGGGATCGCGTACCCGTATTCCATAACAGGATCACCGGAAAGGTAGACCAGCATGAAAACCCCCTGACTATATAAGTTAGTTATATAAGTTAGTTAATTGGTTTAATGTTAATAATTTGCATTTGAATGGAACTAAAACTAATTGTATGAAATTCGTAACTCCTAATGTTAACCATGTCAATACTAATGTAATTTTAAATGGGGAGGAACTGAGTCTTGTTGATACCACCATTTTTCTTGGAATCACACTGGACGCAAAGCTTCAATGGCTCCCCCATATATCAAAACTAGCTAGCAGACTTAGTTCTGCAGCATATGCTGTAAAAAAGATTAGAACTCTTACCAGTGTTGAAACAGCTAGAATAGTTTACTTCAGTTATTTCCATAGCATTATGTCGTATGGTATTTTGCTACTGAAATTATATTTATTTTACAGAAGAGGGCCATTAGAGCAATATATAATTTAAAACCAAAAGAGTCACTGAGACAAAAATTTAAGGAAATTAATATATTAACTCTGGCCTCTCAATACATTTATGAAAATGTAATGTACGTACACAAAAATAAAAGTAGTTTTGCGAAAATAAGTGATATTCATTCTGTAAATACTAGGAGCAGACACAAGCTGGTAGTACCAGTTACTCGACTCCACCGAGTCAGTAATTCATTCTTGGGGCGATGTATACGCTTTTACAACAAAATCCCAGAAAATATACAAAATTTGTCATACACAAAGTTCAAAATTTTTATAAAACTAAGTTTGTATAAAAAAGGTTATTATAATATTAAGGAATTTATGGATGATAATAACCCCTGGGAAGGGTGATCGCTACCAAGCTATTTCTAATTTGTCTTGTGTTGTTGATTGTAAACATGATTGTAAGCTATTTTAAAAAAAAAATAGTCCCGCTGGGTTTCTTGCTGGTTCTTCCCAGGACAGAGGTTTTTTTGTGAACCAGTGGTAAATTAAAAAAGTGACTTTCAATAAGTATTTTTATAATCTACATTGAATAAAAAAGTTTCTATTTCTATTTAGAAAGATCAAAACATATTTTATTAATCTTGGTCACAAATGTATATAATTATTATGTAAAGGGGAATATAATACATTTAGTATTTAATATATTTATTATTATGAGAGAGGGGGGAAGCGTTACATTGTGTTTTAATACCGTTTGATAAATGTACATACTATCCTTCAATAATTTTTTTGTTAGTTTTTAGTTGTTTAAAGACACGAAAATGTTACGAAACGTAGAAGTTTTAGGTAAAAAAATACCATTGAGTTTATTAAAAAATACATCATTTGCAATTTTAACATCGGATTTTGATTGAAGATAAGTCTGCATGCAGTATTACATGTATAGTACATATGGAAGTAAAACATACATAATAAACAAAGTGGTGAAATCATAAAACTTTTTGATATGAAAGGATCTTTTCCGTTTAGGAGTTCATTTGGGTATGTTTTATCCTCTTAACTTCTTCTATACTTCTTCTTTTGAAGTTGGTTGCATGTCCATAGGTTTCATAGCCACTTATTGTCAGGTGAATTGTAAGTTCGTTTGTAAATTTAGACTTTTTTTAAGAAATAAAAAAAACACAAGCTACTTTAGACTTGGACTCATCCCATATGAAATCTTCTGACTGGAAACTGTATTCCGTGTGACATATGGATCTGAGTCAACATCCTCCACTTTATGAGGAATCCTAAGGTCGCAAACTATGGAGAGGATAGCCACCTCAATCGCTTGTAGATTATAGTGCTATGGACTTCGTAATGAGGACAAACGAAATAGAACCAGCGAAACCGATATAGGGCAACTAATCAGTAAGCTCAAGTAGTAATGGGCCGGCCGTATAAATTAATGAGTGGCATTTCAATTTCGTAGCGCGACCCCCCCTCTAGATTGATGGATCATCTTCATATGTTTAAACATTCAAACTTCTTAATGAATGTCTACATCTAGTAAATAAAAGAAAGACGATGCTATTCCGAGGTGTATTTAGAAATATTTTCATGCTTGGCTTTTACCATGATTAAATTTTGTTCACAAAGTTCTCCGTTGGGGACACATCCATTAAGCAAATGAGGGGTGCAATTACAAAATGTTATTATGTGTACTTGAAAATAAATCAGTCGGGTATTAGTATTACACATAACAGTTTTTATGTATTAAGTTTTTAATTCATAAAAGGTAGTGTGTTGAGATGCGATATACTATGTAAAGGTAAATCATAAGTTAAAGATATTTGCTCAAAAATATCTCAAAATCTATTAAGGAAGAAAAAAAATTATCCTACTTTTTTCAGAAATGTACATACCAGAGTTATTGCTAATAAATTATTCTTATTTAATTATTTGTTACCCTTGAATGCAAAATGCGTATTAGCAATTTCTTGTTTTTACATAACTATCCTAAAAGGGGGTTTTGTTTCCTCTTAAGTTTCGAGTGTTTTGGCTAAATTTAATGTTAATTCTAGATCCTAGATAATTATGAGATATCCTTAATTATGATAATCTAATACGGTACTAACGAAATTTATCAACTCGTTTGATCCAAAATTTTGAGCAATATTAATGATTAAGTTTAAGGACGATATATCAAAACCAGCACACAGTCCACCTGATATTAAATGGGTGGTATAGAACACAGAAATCTAAATAATAAGGCACTAGAAATACCTTTTACTGTCTTTTAATATCAGGACGCGTGTCGCCGGTTTGCAGCTATCACACATAGACAAACAATAAATTCACAATTACCTCTACACATATCTCTAATACTCCTGAGATAAAGATTAAACTATAAACTATTGCGTTAAGGGATATTTTATAAAAACGCAAATTCTCAGGAGGCGTAGCCACTCGGTCCAATAATTAACATGTCCGAAAAACAGGGAAGGATATTGCGTGCTCACTCTCACTTGGGCATACTGCAGCGCAACGCACGTTTCGATAACTTTTTATTAAGCGTCGTTGATCGTCCAGGAGTCTCACACCAAGATATATATTTTTTGACAATGAACTGAAAGTTAATTAGTTATATATTTTACTTTTAGACGTTTTATAATTAGAGAAAAGGGGATATAATAAAACGCTACGGATAAGTATATCCATTTATCTTTAGTATATAGCCAAACATAATAAATTATCCATACAAAATAGTAGTGTCACGTCACTGAATCGCGCTCGACTCCTGCGGCCGTGTTCTCGAAAATTTACGTACGCAAAAATATTGTTTATTGTCCATACTATAAATCCATCGCTGCTTTTAGCTGTCGTACTCGTAGACATAAGGTTAAGAATCAACGGATATTGAAATGTGAAAATAATTAAATTTTCAGAGAAAATCGTAGTACTGGAAGTGAATAATTTTATTTAAGTATATTGCAGTAAAAACAACATTATTTAAAACACTAAGTACTTATTTACGAAATGTGATCCCTTTATTTGAAAATTTGCAAGTTGTGAAAGGATTTCCGCAGTTGGATATGCTTATAAACACTATTTTTACGTCTCTGCATCCGAAACATGACTGGTGACCGAAACAAACGCTCCTCGCGCGCTTGTAGTCTATGAGTCACAACATGTGCAGTGACAAGGTCATGCGCTTTTACGACTTCTATTGCCTTATTATTGAGATTTCTGTGGTATAGTAAATAAGGGTCACAATCCAGCAGACAGTCCACCTATGGTGATGCTATGCCCATAGGCATCTCGAATAAGAATCAAAATTTAGATGCGTTGTCTTCCCTGAGGACTATAATAGAATATCTCGTAAAGGAAAAAGGGTTCCCAGTTCTCTACACTCACCATACGAAACACTATAGCACTAAGCGCCTATTTTACGATTGTTTTCCATGAAAGGGAGGTTCTTCCCCGGTCGAGTTAACCCATATCATGTATCAACCATGGTATAGGTACTGCTACGATAAAGTAAACTGGATCAGTGCAATTCTTGACCTTTGTTTAGTTTTTCGCTGCTACTCACGTCTGTTAGCTTTTACTTGTATCTTCGTTATAGCGTTCAAACGGCATGTTACAGCCTATTAAATTCTACTGCTGAACGTAGGCCTCCCCTTAAATTGTCTCATACCTAATATTCAGTAACTCAACTGTACGTTTTTAAACGTTGTACGTTAAAAATGGTTGGGCCATAGGTTCCCGGGTTCGATCCCGGGAATAATAACGCCAAAATTATTGGGTGCGAGAATATGTGGCAATGGGTGAGAGATAGGTGTTCTGGGTTGAACTACAGGGGAATTGTATATGCATAGTTAGTTATAACCAAAACAAAATGGCGGACTTGGCACGCGGCGGATTCTGGTCAATATATTTGCTATAATCTAGTTTACTATATTAGCTGCCACGACGGAAAACATGGGATGCCAAGGGAAAGAACAACAAATAAAAAAACAACTCAAGAATCAAAGGAACAGGCTCTTACCGAGGTAGCTCTGCCAGCGGTCTCTTACTAAGGCCTCGAGGCTGATGGAGCTACATTGCAATTGCGGTGGTGCGCAACGGCAAGTGCACTAGGATAGACTGAACGCTACGACGAATTGTTTTTCAATAGTTCACAACGAAATTGCGCTGTGGAAGTGGTCACTACGAAGGCTTCAACCGTTTTGTAGCTCGACTGCCACAGGGCGCTATCACGGCCAAGATCACGCTGCCACTGATTTTGTTTTTAACTAGTGTACAACGAAATTGCACTGTGCCAAATGGTCACTACGAAAGCTAGAACCGTTCTTTGGCTGGACTGAGACATGGTGCTATCACGGCCAAGATCACGCTGCTACTGGGCGAGCAACGATAACTGAAGCGGGTGTGAAGGGAGACTGTGCCGGCTAATTTTAACTAACTGAACAAAATGCGAGGGTATTCATTTTCCGCGCAACCATTCCTCCCGGCTTGAAGGCAGAATTTTTTTCTGAGTGAACCGATCTTGATCATTCTTTTTTTATTTGAAAGCTGGTTCTTCTTGTGTACCTCCATAGAAATTTGATCAAGATTTAACAATGAGTTTTTTGAGTTATCTTTAAATAATGCGTACTTAATTGCCGCAAATTAATGAAATTCGTTGCGTTTTTTGTGTTATTTTATACCTCACAGACTATTCTATTATAATTGTAGTAAAGAGTACGAGTATCTATTGTAATGTTTTGCAAAAAAATCTTCAATTTTTAGCATGAAATTTTATATAAAAAATAATTTTGACAAAAGATTGAGAGTCATTTGTGAAAATAAGTATGAAGACCTATAAGTGCCCAACTATTTCAAAAATATGGGCAACTAATACGATTTACAAAATGGTATAGTACATACGCCTGTCACCCAGAGGGGTAGGCAGAGACCATGGACTTCCATTTGACATGATCCTGACATACCTCTTTCGCCTCCTTTACATCCATATATCTACGCATACATGCTCGTCGGTTAAGGGTACTTTTAACGTGGCCCATTTTCAAAATATCGCCAATTTGGTCGATAAACTTTTTTCTAGGGCGTCCCTTCCCGACTCTACCGTTCATATCTGCCATTTAAATTTGCTTTGTCACTCTTTTCTCATTCATTCTTTCTTCATGACCAAATCACCGAAGCATTCCTTTCTTAATCCTGGTCACAACATCATCTTGCATAGGTACCACATTTATCTCTTATCACGCAATTTCTCACCCTGTGTCATTCACATTCAACCCTAGCATACTCCTTAAAGACCGCATTTCTACAGCATTTATTCTACTTTCGTGCTTCTTCTGCCACATTTTTTTTAATTTTATCCAAAGATATAAAATTAAAAAAAATCTTATCTTTTCTTTAACGGCCGCAAAAAAAAGCCGCCGCGTGTCCGCGCGTCACCCAGATTACCGCGTATTCATAACTGCTAACAGGTGTTATCTGGAAGGTAGAATATCTGGCAGCGGCATTTGTGATACGAGCACTGGAAGACTGGCTAATATCAATTCATAAGACATTGTATTTAATGAAATTGAGCAAGACCCGTCCACCTCCACTAGAGTAATCGCATAACGTACTGGAATATCGAAGACTATCGTGCACCAGTCATTGAAAAAAAATCATCCCCACCACATTAGACGTGTCCAAGTTCTACAACCGAGAAATTACAACGCACGATTGTTTTTTTTTTGTCGACAAATGCCTGCAAAAATAGAACAAGCTCCACAATTTTTCGACAAAATTTTTTGGAACGATGAATCCGATCTTTAAAAAAGACGGATACTTTAACATGCATAATTTGCACAGCTGGCAACTCTTAAATCCGCATCTATTGCGAGAAGATAAGATCGCAATACCAGTTCTAAAATTCTAAAAAGTTTTAGGACTGGTACATTAAATGGAAAAGTCATTGGTCCATTTGAACTGCCTAGAAACTTATCTAGACAATATTATTAGAATTTTCAAACCAAATTTAATGAAAGAGGTGCCTGAGGAGGCGAGACAATTCCACTGGCTACAAAATGATTGTCCTTGCACATTACGCTGCAAACATCCGTGTGTATTTAAATACCACGTATCCAAATAAATGGAGTCGTCGTTTAAGTCGCATTTTGTGGTCTCCGCGACCCTCGTACTTAAATCCGCTAGGTGTTTTTTGCTGGAGTAACCAAAAAAAAAAAACCAGGTGTACTTCGATTCTATTTCAAGTTTGGTGGAATTGTGCAATCGTGTGTAGGAGGCCACTTCAAAAATAGCTGAACGGCGCTTCGCATGACTTCTTAAATGAGCATTTATTTGAAGATGTCGAGCTTGTATTAGAGCCGTTGGCAGACAATTCCAACACTTGTTATGAAATAAAGACTGATTTATGCACAACTAGACACTTTTATTATGAGAATTTTATTTTTTCTTTTTTAGTCGAATTTTTTTTGCATCTTGATGTTAAATAAAATTATGTTTAATATATTAAAAGTTACTTTGCAACCCTTTGGGACTTCTCCTCTTGTTACCCGCCACCACTAATCCCAGCACCACTACTTCTAACACCACTACTCCCAACACCACTACTATAGGAAAGACACACCATCAACTTTATTTATACGACACGTGTTTTGCATCTACACGAGGGATCTTGCAGGCTGACCGCTAATAGCGGTAACTTTTAATATCTTTTGTATAATGTATTTCCGAAAAGCAACGCCTAATTCTATTAATTATCTTAAAATTATGTATTATACCATTTTGTAAACAGTATTAATTGCGCATATTTTTGAAATAGTTAGCCACTTAGGTCTTTATATTTTTTTTCACAAATGGCTCTCAAAATTTTATAAAAATAATTTTTTTTAAAAATTTAATTCTAAAAATTGAAGTTTTTTTTTGTAAAAAAGTTACTTTTTACTGCATTTCTAGTAGTATAGTCTGTGAGAAATAAGAAAACACCGAAATCGCAACGAATTTCACACATGAAAGTACAGTAAGGTCAATAAAAACATATTTTTTTAATCTTCATGTTTTGGCACCACTTGTAATTCTTATTTGTATTTTTATTCGAGCGCCTGATACCTGTACTATTAGGCGTTCCAGGATTGTCCATTATTTCTAGGGCACAATATAATAATTTGATAATAGATAATAATTAAATTGTTAACATTTATTTTTTGTGTATTAAAAGAATAAAAATGGAACAAAATAGAACACAATAACTTTCAGTCGTAAAATTATCATTAGTCATTATTAGTAATCAAAATCGATGTTTGCAAGATATAGAGAGGTGTAGAGAATGTACACCCGTCAGCATCAACCAGATGACCGCGGCTTTGGGCTGGCCATTAGACCTACTGAGTAAGTGCAGTGCAAACGCACTCCAAGACCTATGTTCACAAATACTTGCGATGGGTTGTAATGATGGTTATGATTGACGAAGCATAGTTGATGTTTGTACTGATATTATTGTGACTAATAATGTTCCTTTTTTTCAACTGGCTTTGAAAGTCTTTTTACAGACAGAGACCTTTCTAAGAATGTGGCCGTTTGTACTCATATTTATTATTTGTTAGACAGTGGTAGAGCGACGCGGCAGCCTTTGCTGTTGCACGCATGGGCCGGCTCAAACCGAGATGGTACCATGACCTCACAGAAGACCAGCGTGAAGTAGAGGCTTTGTTTCTGCGTTTCGTCTGGTGTGCAGATGGATGGAGGCCCAAAATCAACGTGGTAGCGGAATTAAATGTGCACACCGCGATACCATCCATACCATCTGGATGACTGGCGATCCACCACCGTACGATTTAAAAGAAGTTTTCTCCCCCGTACAACTTCCTTGTAGAAACAACTACCACCAGAGATATTTCCGGACCGATACGGCTTAGGGGCCTTCAAAACAAGAGCTTATTCCTTCTTAAAAGACTGGCAACGCATCTGCACTTCCTCTGGTGTTGCAGTTGTTCATGGGTGGTGGTAATCACTTACCATCAGGTGAGCCGTATGCTCGGCAAATTATTTGCATGAATGAATGGGCAAATTTTTTGTGGCCGTCACCGTAATCCAAAAAAAAAAGATTAATTCAATTGTTTACTTCCCGATCAATTACTTTAAGCTTGTGATATTCATAATCTTGTAAACATGTAATGAAATGCGTATTTCTAAAATTAAGTAAAATTCAAAGCAAAATTTATAATTTTTTTCACCGTAGCAGTGAATTTTATTAGATCAAAGTCAAACAAATTTCCGTCACCTGTTATCCATATTGAAATTTGATATTATAGAGTTGGAGTTTCCTTATTTTCCTTCATTAGGAATAAACAGGCTATTTTCATGCTTTCTTATATGTTGCGTTTCAAAACATTTAAATAGGCTGACGAATCAATTTTGCTCAGTTTCCTTTTAATGGCTGCATCTCTGACAAATCTATAAAACTTAGTTTTCTTTCAATTCAAAAAGCAATGGATAGTTCATTTACCAATGACCATGCGGGAGAAGCCGCGGGTAACAGCTAGTTAAAAATAATTGCAAGATGAGGTGCAATTAAATCTATTATGGACGCAATAACTGAATCTGAAATCCTCCATATATCTCCTTGTGCTTTAACTTGTTATACGGACGGGTCAAACTTGCTTATATGTCACTTTAGAGAAGTAAACAACGTTTTCACTGTCTAATGGTTGATTGCAGACTGTTTTTACAAATATAATGCAAATTGTGATTTGACTTTACGCGTATAATACAACATACCGCCCTCCAAAAAGGGCATGAACCTTTTTATAAGTTCATTATATCTACATTCTACAATATGTAACAGTACAAAAATATTTAGACATAGTTATTCAAATGTTATACATTAACAAACAATTTTTTTAAAAAACATGAATAAAACTCATTTGTAATCAATAGGCAAATGATACAGTTTGAACACACTTCTTTTAATAATACTATCACCGCACTTTAGACTGTAAACTCTTATGACTCCATCTAATCCAGGATGTTTGGCAAGTATGCGACCCAGCATCCACTTGTGTCTTCTTTATACATAAATTTACGGATTGTTATAATTATTCAGTTGCAATGCCGTTTTCATTGTACTGTCGCCTTTTGAAATTTAAAAATCGTCTGCTGTATATAATTATTGAAGTTCTTCAAATGAGTCAAAACACTCAAAGTTCAAAAACTGGTTTGTATGGTCATTTTTTATTTCTGTAACATTTAAATTTATTTTAATTAATTTTTTATCCAATTGTGTTGAAAGTATGTTAGGTCTTGAAAGTATTATTTCTTTCTGTAACAACCATGGTGGTCCATGCCACCATAACTGATTTGTGAGAAGAATTTAAGCAGAGGAACCTCTTGACGCAACATCCGCTGGATTGTCCTGAGTTTTTACGTGGTACCATTGGCCATTTTTAACATACTCCATTATCTCAACAACACTATTTGCGACAAATGGCTTCCATCTGTTTGGTTCGCCAATAAGCCAAGCCAAAACTACTGAAGAGTCAGTCCACGCAAAAACTTGTTTGGAAGGTATTCGCTTCAGCCACGTGATTTAGAAGCTTAGCTAATAAAGGTGCGACACATAACACAAGACGAGGCAAAAAAATAGTTTTTACCGGAGCTACCTTGGTTCTGGCAGCTACAATGCTTGTCTGTACAATATCGTTTTCATCTACTGTTCTACAATACACAACTGCAGATATTGCCTTTATAGATGCATCACAGAAACTGTGTAATGATATGGTTTCTTTATTAGCGGTTCTCGTATAAATCCAACGTTTCATTCGCATTTGATTGACATTATCTAGATCATAACGTATTGTCAGACACTCTTTCCGTAATTCTTCGTTTATATTGTCATCCCAGTTTATTCCTTCTAACCATAGCCTTTGAATAAGTATTTTAGCCTTGATAATTACGGGTACTATCCATCCTAAAGGATCAACCATCCTTTGTGCATCTGCTAATATATTACGTTTAGTGATATTCTGCAGAACATGCGGTAAAGTTACTGTGTATTGAAAATCATCTTCACTTAAATTCCATTTCAGGCCGAGTGCTTTTACTATGCCATCGATTTTAATATTCAAGCAAGCTCTTGTTGATATTTCACTTGGTTCTAATGACCTTAACAAATCAGCACTATTTGATACCCATTTATGAAGCCTGAAGCCGCCTCTCTTAAGAACAGTTTTTAATTGTTCACATACTTCTATGACTTGTTGAACAGTATCACACCCAGACATTAAATTGTCTACATAAAAGTCCTCACGTATTATTCTCGCTGCATTTGGATAGTTTTTGGCTTCATCATCTGCAATTTGCAATAAGGTTTTGACAGCTAGATATGATGCTGATGCTGTACCAAATGTAACTGTTGTGTTGTAACAAATGTAAATGTAAAATGTAAACAACCTGAAGTCCTCTATTTCGTTAGATTTTGATGAATCATCTCTCCACAAAATTCTTTGAAAGTCTGTATGTTCCTTTTTTAACAATATCATCCTATACATTTTTTCAACATCGCTTGCGAAACAAATTTTGTGCATCCGCCATCTCATAATGATACTTCTTAAATCTTCCTGTAAAACGGGTCCCACTAAGAGCTCATCGTTAAGAGATATTCCTTGAGAATTTTTACATGAAGTGTCAAAAACAACACGCATTTTGGTTAATTCTTTATCGGTGCGTACGACATCATGACGAGGCAAATAAACTGCGCACTTGGTTATTTCTTGTTTAGGAATCCTTTCCATGTGCCCATGGTAAGATATTCTTTTATGGACTCCTTATATTTCACTTTAAGATGTGGTATTTTTCTAATTTTTGTTCTAGCTGTGAAAATCTTTTCATTGAAATTTATCTGCTGTTTCCTTTATGTGACTTCTGGTTATCTACTTTAAATAGTAATTGAACTATGTACCTTCCTTTGCTATTTCTAGAATAGGTATGCTTAAATATTTCTTCACATTTCTCTTGATCCTTTGTATATCTTCTTTTAGCAGTCGGGTCTACTTCCCATAACATTTTTAACATATCATCTACTTCGGTGACTTGGTGCATCACTATCATTGTTTGTTCTTATTGTTGTAAATTGTCGTTTACGCTCCCAAAAACAATCCAACCCAGTGCAGTATTTTGCGCACATGGCGTTCCAGGTGGACCTTTGATGACTTCACTCTGCAAGATTTGTGCATATTCATTTACTCCTAACAACAAATCAATAGATCCTGTTGTGTTTAAATTCGGATCTGCTAAACTAAGTCCTTGGAGGTGAGGCCATTCATAAAACGCAATTGATTTTGTGGGGATTTTAGTTGCCAGTTGTTTTGATATGACATACGCTTTTACCTTGAGGCTGAATTCGCCTTGATACTGTGATATTACCTCTACCTGAACTACTTGATTTATTTTTGACATTACAGATCCCACACTAATAATGTTTCCCTTAACTTTATACCTTTTAGCCTTTAAAGATTGAGCTGCACGTTCACTAATTAAACAACCCTGTGATCCCGGGTCAATGAGGGCTCTTATGACAATTACTACCCATCTTCACTTCGTACTGTAACTACTGCTGTACCTAATAAAACTGTATTCCTCATTGCTTGTGACGTTATCATTGTATTGATTTGAAGTTTTTCTGTTTCTTCAACATTTGTATGTAATACCTTCGGTTGTGTTTCCTTTTGCTTTTGACCTTGGGGACTCGTAGCTCGTGAATGATAAGAAGTAAGTGATGACGTTTGTGACAAATCCTGCATGTGCTGGATGAACGACAAGCTTTTACTGGATGACCAGGAATTAGACAGTTAAAACATGTTTTTTGTCTCCATTTCACCGAAATTCTTACAGTGACATAGAGCATGATTCCCGTTGTACAATGGACAAACCGCTTCCCGGAAAAAAAGTGTCATAACACAAAAACGTTTGTTTCGAGAAAACAAGACTTTTATGACTTTTTGATAATTTCCTTATCGATTATGACAAAACTATGGAAGCTACGTAACTAAAGTTTATAGCTCACATAGGTAGTTTATTTACAATTCAAATGACCTATACTTTTTTAAATATTGTTGTTTTTTTTTAAGTAAGTTTCAAGAACCCTGAAATTAGGCACATAATATGACTCTTTTTTTACAAAATATATTCCTATTTTTGAAAATAATACAATTTTTATCTTCATTACCTTTTATTTGAAAAAATAGAAAAAAATACTTATTAATTTAAAAAAAAATATTTAAAAAAATTAACTTTAACCTTATACAGACAGTCTCAGGTATAGCAGCATCTTTAGTATGGTCGGTTACTTAAAAATAATTATCAAGTAGTAATAACTAGAACATGAACTTATTAGTTTAAATATTAATTTTAAAAAATATCAAAATAACGTAGGTAACTTTATCGTATACAAACATGGCTTTTACTTAAGAGATTTATAAAAAGGTTCGTAAAAATGTGGGATGTGATTAATTTATATATAAATTGCAATAGACTTTGGAGATCTTTTAGTTTATTTTCTTTCAGTTTTGGCTTAAATCTATAAGCATGTTTGAGTGTAATCTGGTTAAGATTTTTCTTTTCGCGTTATTATTATCTCAGAAAACTGATCATCTTTAAATGATGTTTTGTACAACAAGATAGAAGGATCATCTTGCAACAATTTAAAAATTCTCAGCTCTGAAATTTTGAAGGACTTTGCAGTCGTAAATCCAATATCCTCAGAAAGACGCTTTAATGAATAAAAATCACTCGATGACATTTCTGTCACAGCGTAGGGATTTCCCTTTTTCTTAGCGCATTTGATAGCTTCCACATACTGACTGGGTACGTAAATTGGACCAGACTTTAGCCTTTTCTGGATTTGTTTCTCAATCGTAGAATGAACTGAGTCGGCTTCATTTTGCGTATGACCTCTTATTAGGTACTTATGTGTTATCGATTTAATTTTAGGAAATTTTACAAGAGCAAACAAATAAATTGCAATTATAAATCGATTTTTATTCTGACCGCAGCAGTTGTCGGAGTAGAATATAAGTTCAAGCCCTGGTCCATCATAACCCAGCAGTGTATTTTGAATAAATTTAAATACGCAAAATCCTATTTCATCTGCACCGCGATTAGCCTCTCCTTCATGCCAATAGAAACAGTCTTTTTTGTCATTATTATTACCAATATGTGATACAGTAAAGTTAAAAGTGTTGAGTTTGGATTGATAGTAAAAAATACGAGTAGATGTGTTTCCTCGCGGTACTTGTAAAATAGCCTGTAAATCGTAAACTGCAACAATCGTGTCAGAATTAGAGTTTTTTTTATCATTGTCTTTCTCTTTTCTGGATACATTCTTTTCTTCAATATGTTTTAAATATTCAACTTCTAAGTTTTTCTTCTCGTTACCTTCGGCATTTTCATATCGCACACATAATTCGCACCTATCTTTTTTTGGTTTAAAGAAACTAATATTGAATTCACAATTGAATATTCTTGAATACAGAGTTTCATTACCATAAGACGTGTTGTTGGATTCGCAAAGAGCTTTATAATCTCTGTAAAGATCACTGAGTGATTTTCCTCCATCGATATATTCCCTTGAAGAACTTTTTCGTATGTAGTGAGATTCCATACGAGGAATTGAGTTAATATGATCTTTTATTCCCTGTCGGATGGATTCCGCAACTTTTTATGGTTATTGTGCTTCCCTCTCATATCTTGTTGCAAGAAACCATCTTTGGATTTGTCAATCACAGTTCTAATGACACGATAATTAATAGCCAACGTAGCTCTGAAAAAAGTTTTGCATACTCTTATAATTTGTCCATCAACTTCAAAATGAAAATTGTGATTGACATTTCTAGGCTGAGTTTTAGCAGAAAATCTAAATGCAGGAATGATGGGTTTCATATGCTTATGAATAAAACTTCGTTGTAAAGACAAGTCTCCCAATCGCCAAAAGTTTTCAAATATTTTAGTTCTGGTGGCCTCATTTACTTTTTTAGTACATTGCAACTTGCATTTTTCCCCACACGGAGGTTGTAAATACCTTGCAGAAAAATTTTTCTTTGATTTAGAACGAGAAATATAAGGCTTATCGGTATTTCTCAGTGTTTTTGCCTTATTTGACAACCATTCATCAACATGAAATTTACGTTTTTTATAAGATTTACGTACTGGACTCTCATCTACCTGAGGAACATTATTTTCAGTTTGTTGTAATCTTGGTGAACTGGCAAAAAAGTAGCTTCCTGACCTGGTAAAGAAGCAGTGGCTACAGTATCGGCCTTTGATCGAGAACTAGCTCTGCTGCTGCTACTGCTGCTGCTAGTACTGCTGCGGCTGCTGCTAGTGCTGCTACTGGAAGTTGAGGAAGATGAACTAGAGGATGTAGACATTCTGTGTTGGGAAACACCTTTAGATGAAGAGGGAGTAGGATTATAGTTTTCTATTATGCAACAGGTTGGTCCAGGAATTTCAGTATTTGAAACAGGCTGAGTTTTTTTGCTGTGACGTTCTCGATAAGTCAGATACTCGTCTAACGCGCTCTTTTGCAGCTGGACGACCAAAACTATCATCTGAGCTGGTGTTTTTATTAGCACACGTTGTGATATCAAAATTTGGGTCTTTGACGCTGTCGTCACTGTCTCCAAAATAAATATTTTCCTTATCTTTTGCATGACCACTATCTAAAACAAACAAAAGACAACGTTTATTTATTAGATTAGAATTTAAAATAAGATAAATATAATGTTTAGGTCAGTACAAATTTACCTTCACACGAAAATTGTTTAACATTTACGGTGCTTGGTCCTTTACATAGGGTATTTTGTTGTTTCAAATACAATTTATCTGTAAAAACACACACAATATAAACAGACGCACCTGGAAATATCAGTAAGCAACTAGGTGGAAGTTAAAGAATAATGAATTTAGATAAAATAAAGTTACAGCCTATATACGTCCCACTGCTGGTTCCTCACGATGTTTTCGAGTCGAGCACGTGGTAAATCATCATTTAAAATTGCAATTAACAATTTCATTGGTGACCAGCGGGGATCGAACCCGGGTTACTCGCGTTCTGTTATATTTACAGCGAGCGTTAAACATCTGAGCTACCACAGCTCTTATGAATGAATTTAGTTATCAAACGAAATTCATTTTTATTGAAATCCCACTATTGACCCTAATAACCACATAAAATCAATTCAAGTGACTGAAGGAACCATTAAGTACTGTACCTTTCACTAAATCGTCGCTTCCTATGGGTGTATTTTGAACAGTAGTCTGATCAGAAATGTCTTGTTGGTGTTTTTTGCACGCCAATTTTAACAAAAACGCACCCCTACTGTTATTATTCATTTTAACATAAAAAAACAAGAACAATTTAATTAGCTTTTGTAAATGTTTATTATATATTAAAAGTGAACTATTAGCCATAAGTCCTCATATTTTTTTTGAAAAACAGACATAAAATGAAATATGCTACATGCATTTAAAAAAAAACATAAATTTATACAGAAAGAAAGAATTAATACAACATAAAACTACTGGTCATTGCAATGTTTTACTGAAAAAATGTCACTTTATGTGTTACGTCTTTATTACATTCTTGTAAACCAGAATAAAGACCAAAAGCAGCCTACAAAAGTGCATCTACACAAGATAATACTATTTTCTGTAAAATATCATCCACTTTGCAACAATTTTTCATCGAAAAAAACCGTCATAATACATTTTGTGACACTTTTTATAGTACTTATCATATAGTTAAGTTTCAAAACTCACTAATGTAAAGTCACATCACACGTTAATACACTTTTTTGGTAACACGACGCACGTCTACTCTGTACCAACACACTTGTGACACTGTTCACGCTGGTAAAGTGAGCGAAACGGCTTAGTGAAAAAGAGAACTTTGTGCCATCTCTCGGTAACCAAGCGCAGCACAGTAATGACGATTTCATTGCCAGATATATAAAATTTTTGCCGTTTTAATGGTACAAAGATGTCAAAACGTAACTATTCTGTAATGTGACACTTTTTTTGCCGGGAAGCGATTAACCCTATCCGTAGTTATAACATGATATGAGCGCACTGTAGTTCTATCCTTTGTTGATCCTGGCGATAACAACTCAAGTGTTCGAAATTTCATTCCCATAAATTTTGTTAATGTCATCAAGGTGGACAACTCATCGTCCATTTCTTTGCTTACAAATTCTTCCTATTCCTTATGGAATTCCAAATCTAATTTATTTACGACCAGATAAATCACCGTTGTATCCCAATGTTCGGTAATAACGTTTAGATTTTTCAAGCTGTGAAGACATTCGGTCGTAGTGTCGAGTAAAGTTTTAATTTGACTTGCGGACTGACTTTGCAATTTTTTTGGTTAAAAATTCGTTTTAGAATAGAGGTTACTATGAGTCGTTTATTGCTATAACGCTTTGTTAATATATCCCACGCTTGGGCATAATTAGTTTCGGTTACCTGAATATGTATTAATAAACTTTCGGCATCGCCCGTAACACTAGACTTCAAGTAATGTAGTTTTTGAACACAACTGAGTGTTTCATTTTTATCAACAAGCGTTAAAAATAAATCTTGAAACGTCGGCCAGTCTTCGTAATTGCCAGAAAATGATGGTAATTGTATACTGGGCAACTTGACTTGGGGAATTTCACGCTGCAACATCTTATTTTCACCAACGCTGGCTGATTGTGTAATCGTAGAATGTAATGAATCTAATAAATCCTTCATATCCGCTTTTATTTGCATATAACTTTCTTCGCACGAATAATAAACGTCTTTATTAAAATATTCCAAGCGTTTTCGTTGTTTCTTAGGCACAAATTTTAATAAATTTATATGTGCAGACTTAAACGAGTTCCAATAGTCATCAAGGCAGTTAATTTTTGTTTCTAAATAGCCCTTAGTTAGATGTGCCTTTGGACATTTTTTAAAGTTATCGTGGATTTTAACAATACAATAGTGCAAATCTTCAAGTTCACTTAAAATTTGGTCCGTGGTTTCCATGCTAAATACTGAATAATACGACGGTTATTCACTTTATTTGTACACTAATAATTTGAATGCAACTTGTATTAGAGTCCAGGCTCTTTTGTTTCCGACTCGACGTTATCAGTCGCCTATTCAATAAAAATCCGGCTCGAAGGACCACTATGTGCTTTAATTTGTTATGCGGACGGGTCAAACTTGCTTATATGTCACGTTTGAGAAGTAAACATCGTATTCACTGTATAATGGTTTATTGCAGACTGTTTTTACAAATATAATGCAAAATGTGATTTGACTTTACGCGTACAACTGCGGTTTTCTTACATCAAGGGTTTTGAAATATTTTACAATATCATGTAATAATACTTTTTCAAATCTATTCAAACAAGTATTAACATTCCGTTTGAGTAATGAATCGGCGACAGTTGGAGAAATATTCAACAACTTTGTTGTCAAAATAGGAATTTCAGAGAAATATTGACTTTTGAGAGACTTGTAAAGTAGTCTGTCGTATATTAAAATAGCTTTCATATTTTCAGACATATTAAGATTCTTGTGCCAGTCCCGGTTTCATAACTCACATGAGTAAATGAACAGGCTCTTGCGAAAAAGTACTATAAATATCAAGGAGAGCAAATTTTTAACACAGAATGATTTTTATTTTCACTATGAATGCAACTGCACTGATGAAATCTTGATAAATGTGGCAGCCAGGCTAATCAACCCTAAATAATGTATACCCTACTGCTAACATAACACAGAAGGCGAAGAAAACATTTATTTCCTAATTATCCCCGGCTACTGAGATACTGCGGGCTGCATATCGATGCGAGATAATTTGACGTATATATTTAACGTTCTAATAAAGAAACAAGAAACAGCCGCAAATATCATTCAGCGCCACATCGTCCTTACACGCCGCTATCGTCATGTATCCGTCGACCATTTTTGAGCCGTTTCTTCAACGCCGCAGCTCGCTCCTCCTTGCTGTTCCTGAACTGTGCCCCACGCCGCCGCCGCTCGCCGACCGCGCGCGCGCTCTATTATCTTAATGTTAGTGCTGTTAGTCTATGCGACTCTTGCAGCTTCATCTTGTCACAGGGCTCGCGGCCTAATTAAAAGGGAAAGGCAATGAGGTGAAGATGGTGATGAATGATTTATGATTTGATATTGTTATTAATCATCATGTCGCCTTTTAGGCGTTTTTCTTTGAGCTATCTATCCGCAGTCCGAGGGGGGGTGTGCGGACCCCCATCTCTGACTGCTCAGCTCGTGTCGGTCGATGGTCTGGGCGGTGAGAACCGTCCAGGAACGCGGGTGTACGGTGTGTACGCGGTGTGAGCTGGATGGAACGCGTCGTGCCCGTCTGCGGGTGCGACGAGTCCCATTCGTTGTCCTATTTGTGTTTGTCCGATTTAGTGTGGGTGTAGTGTCGTTGTGTGATGTACCTGCGACGCTTGGGTCGACTGGATCGAGCGATATGGGTGGCTCTATTAAAACATTTCGCGGTATACGTAGATTGGGCGCGACGTTTGCTATCGGAACGTAGTTAGCTGCGTTTGCCACTAGCGGGTTAGGGTGGGTTTCTACTTTATCAAAGTAGCGTTGAGACATCTCCTTAAAATATTCGGAGATAGATGGTAGTTCACAATCATTGTGTAAGTCAGAGTTCCGTTGATACCACCGTGCGCCGGTGGCTTTCCGGATGAAAAAATTTTGTACTCTTTGGAGTTTTACAATATGGGTCTTATATGTATGGGCGAAAGCTACACTTGCATAGGACATAACTGGTCTAATGCATGTTTTGTATAGTCGGAGTTTGTGTCTTAGGGACAGTTTACTCTTGCTGTTAACGAGGGGGTGTAGACGGCCAATTATTGACTTGGCTTTGTTGCGTACTACACTTATGTGCGTCTTGAAACTCATGCGGGAGTCGAAAGTGACGCCTAGATATTTGGCCGATTTTTCCCAAGGGATTGGGCGATCGTATAACGAGATTGTTTTGGGTTTAGAACCTCCTGTAGAATTCCGTTGAAAGTATACTGCAACACTTTTTTCGGGATTCACGTCAATTCTCCATAGGCGGAACCATTCACCAAGGCGATTGGTCGCTTTTTTGGAGCTTTATAGCGAGTCTATTTTTGTTGGGGTCTAACACAAAGAGTGCCGTATCGTCGGCAAAGAGAGCGGTGTTCACGACGGGGTCTTTTGGGATATCGCTCGTGAAAAGTGTGAATAGGAGTGGAGATAGTACGGAGCCCTGTGGAACCCCGGCCTTGAGGAAACATTTCGAAGAACGAGTTCCCTCCACTCGATATCGAAAAGAGCGGTTCGAAAGGAAACCTCGTATGATGTGCACGAGCCTATCGGGCACTTTTAGTTTGTACAGCTTGTATATCAAGCCGTCGTGCCAGACCTTGTAAAACGCCTTCGCGACATCGAAGAAGAGGGCTCCCGTGTTTCGAGACTTTTTTCTTAACGGGTTTTGGCTGAAGCCAGAGAGAATGTATTCTGTTAGGCGATAAATCTGGTGAGTGCATGAGTGATTGGCTCTAAAGCCGAACTGTTCGTCTGGGAGGAGTCCGTTAGTTTCGGTGAAATGACGGAGACGCTTATGAATAATGCGCTCATATAGTTTGGCCAATGTGTTGAACAGGCTAATGGGTCTGTAGCTAGAGGGACGATTACGCGGTTTACCCGGTTTTGGGATCCCTATTACGTCTGCTTCTTTCCAGATGTCCGGGAAGGAGCAGTTCGTGAGAAAGGTGTTAAATGTTCCTACAAGGAGGCAAATAAGTGGCGCCGAAAGGGATTTGATAACCTTGTTGCTGATGCCGTCTGGCCCAGGGGCTGATCTATTTTTAAGACTTTTAATGGTTTCGGTGACTTCATCTACTGTCACAGGATTGAGAGTTTCACCCGCTGGTGGCAGCGCGGACCTACGTTCTACTTCCGTTTCTACCTCTAATAGGTGAGCGGGATCTATTGGTGCGGTGGATGGCGTGCACTGGTACTCTAGACTGTCTGCTAGGCATTCGGCTTTTTCGAGATCGTCAAGGGCGAGATCGGGGTGGTCCAGCCTCACGAGAGGCGGCATCGGTGCGGGTTTGTCGGCTTTAAGAGCTCTTGTTAGTCTCCAGAAGGAGTCTTGGGATGGTTCGATACCTTCTAAGAGGTAATCCCAGTTATTGTTTCTAAACTCGGCTACTCGTTGTTTAATCTCGTTTTGTAGAGAACGTACCCGAAGTTTATTGGTTTCCGTGCGATAGCGGTCGTAAGTTTTAAGCGCGGAATTCTTCGCTCTAATCAGCCGTCGAACATCCGCCGGATTTCGTGTATTGATCGCTCGATACACGAACCTTACGGGAGCAATCTTCGACCGCTGATGTGAGGTGAGTCGAAAGGGCGCTAATCGCCCTATCGGCCTCCTCCAGCGAGTCTATCTTGTCAGGTAGGTCAGTGTCCAAATGCTGGGAGTTCGTAGACTTAAGTTTGACCTCAAGTTTACGCCAGTGGACAATAGTTTTGGTCTGAGGGACCTCACCTGCCGGCCGGCCCAGTTGTAAAACGACCCGCCTGTGGTCTGAGACTAGCTCGATAATAGTCTCTATCGAATTAATACTAAGTTGGATGTCTTTTAGTAATGCTATATCAAGGACGTCCGGATGTTGGTTGTTTGAAAAAGGATAACGAGTTGGACTCTCGGGAGCGATAACATCGAAGTTAAGTCTCTCCGTGAGGTCTCTTAGTATTATACCGTTAGGGTTGTTAACGTTAGAATTCCAGCTAACGTGTTTACTATTTAGGTCTCCTGCGATTAATACGCTAGGGCCTAGGTTTAACAGAGCCGATATGTCGGAATCTAATATACTTTTTAAAGGAGATAAGTATGCTGATGCAATTATTAATGGCGGATGGCCCGTAAGTGCTATCCTACAGACCGACGCTTTGTTAGTAAGCGGCGGAGTATCTATCGGTACACATTGCAAGGACCTTTTGTAGTAGATCAAGGTGCCGCCTTTAGGTCCGGTCAACCTATCATTTCTTACTAGGGTATAATTGGCTATTTTGGGATCGCTCAAACTAGGTTCCAAGAAGGTCTCTTGCACTAGCATGATGTCGATATCATGGTCGCGTAAAAAATACATGATCTCTTCCTTTTGATCTCTGACACCGTTTGCATTAAAGTACGCGACAGTCAGAGACCTAGGCTTAGTTCTACCTACAAGTCTTATTTCCATTTTAGTTAAAAAGAAAAGAGTCGCTTAGGCGCACTGGAACGAACCTATCGCTTGGATAAGACTAAGATGCTCAATGGTAGCATTGAGCCTATCCTGAATCGATTTAGCTTCGCGAAGTTTGCGGGCTAGAGTTGTGACTTCAGCCACATTAAAGCTGCTAGCGAAGTTGAACACTAACGAAAGGTCAGTGTTGATGTTTGACGGTGCCTGAGGGGCGGGTTTGGGCTTCTGGGCCTGGCGAGGAGGTACTGGCCGTGAGGAGGCCGCGCTGACTATCTCCGGAGGCTTAACCCATGCGTTGGGCTTAGGTGCTGAAGGCACCGGAAGGCTTGGGCCTTGCTCGGAAGTCCCTTTAACGGGGGGCGGGCTTGGCTGTAGCCTGAGCGGGCGCGGGTTGCGGCACCGAGATTGGTGCGATCGATGGGGCAGAATGCCGTGGGCGCGACCTACTGGGGTTGCCCGCACGTCCGCGCCGGATAGCTCCTCCATTCTGCTTTCTACGCGGCGCTTTGGAACACCCGCGATAGCTCGCTGGGTGTCCCTCTTCGCCGCACAGAACACAGCTTGGAGGGCCCTCCGTGTCGGGCGTTCGGGGGCACTCAGTAATGCCATGATCGCCTAAGCACTTGACGCACCTAGGCCTGGCGAAACAATTCTTAGCCGAGTGGCCGTATAACTGGCATCGGTGGCATTGGCCAACGATGCCCCTATTACGCGGAGATTCTACTACAATCCCCGTGAGATTGCATATTCTATTGATATTATATATTTGTTTGCCCTCTGGAGACAGGCCCAGTATGACAAGACAGAGATCGAAGTAACGTTTCTTATCTGTTGGGTGGTGCATCCTGTGCACTTCCCTGACAGGCAGGTTTTGCGATTTAAGATCGCTTAGAATGGATTCGGTTTCAAGCTCTTTAGGGAGACCGCGAACTACAACACGGAGGTTACGGTCCTCCACGAGTGAGTAGGTATGGAAGCTCAAGTTTTGAGCTTTTAAATGCGCAGTTAAAGCGCGGAAATCGTCCGTCGTTGCGACGTGGATGTGTTATAAATAAATTATAACTTAATAACAAAATATCATACTACTAAGGCCATCTATTGGTATATGAGTGTAAATCTGCCTACTCTGTTATAGACTTATAGATGACTATAAATAAAGGTTAGTCTGTTGCAAACCACCAAGCGAGTTTTATTATTCTATTAGGTTATGGGCCCAGTTGAAAAGTAAAAAGTGATTAGCGGTTGCGACTTTCGGTGTTCCTTCTTTTTATAGACTGTCAGTGCTAAAATGTCGTCAGGTAATTACTCAGTGAACGTTCCTAAACTAAAAGGACGCGAGAACTACGACGACTGGGCGTTTGCCGCCGAAAACTTCATGATTCTGGAAGGCATAGATGTAACCAGCACTACGGGGCTAACGGAAGCTGAAAATAAGAAGGCGAGGGCAAAAATAATTATGACAATCGATCCGTCATTGTTTGTCCATATAAAAACCGAAGCCACGGTACAAGCTTTGTGGGCCAAACTGAAATCATTGTTCGATGACTCTGGTTTTACGCGCAAGATTACTCTCCTAAGAAGCCTAATATCAATACGTATGGAGAGTTGTGATAGTATGACCAGCTACGTTAATCAGATGGTCGAAACTGCTCAGCGATTGAAGGGCACCGGATTCGAAATAAACGATGAATGGATCGGCTCTCTGTTGCTGGCAGGACTGCCAGAAAGATTTAGCCCAATGATAATGGCAATCGAACATTCAGGATTGAAGATAAGTGCTGATGCTATAAAAACGAAATTGTTAGACATGTGTTCGGAATTTGAGGTTAAGTCAGAAGGCGCGCTAATTGCACAAGTACAGAAACGCCACCTACAGGCGCATAGTGGCAGTAGCAAAAATGAAATGAAACCGTCATCTGTCAGTAGAAACGTCAATGTCAATACAACCCAGAAAAAACAAATTCGTTGCTACCATTGCAAAAGGATCGGACATTTCAAGAGCCAGTGCCGCCTATTAAATAAAGACAAACAGAAATCAACTTCGAACGTGCTGAGTGCAGTTTTTCTTGCGCGAGAGTTCAATCAAGACGACTGGTACGTCGACTCTGGCGCAAGTGCTCACATGGTGTCAAACAAGAACATGTTGACAAACATATCTTATGAGCCGAAAGTGAAAGAAATAATTGTCGCTGATCGCACCAAAGTTTCAGTGTTGTGCTCCGGAGATCTTCGGCTTACTACGCGAGTGAAAACAATCACACATGAAGTAGAAATAAAGAATGTTTTGTGCATACCAACACTCACCACAAATTTGCTTTCAGTCAGCAGAATGATTGCAAATGGTAACAGAGTATCCTTCAATAAAGATGGATGTTACATCTACAACACTCAGAATGTTTGTATTGGTGAAGCGAGCTTGGAAAATGAAGTGTACAAATTAAACATTGAAAGGTCGAAGCAGCTTTTAGCAGCAGTTGCACAGACCTCGTGCAACATTTGGCACAGACGATTGGGGCATATAAATATGAATGACCTTGAGAAAATGAAAAAAGGAGCAGTCAAAGGTGTAACTTACCAGGAAAAACAGAATATAAGCAAATCAAATTGTGTAGTTTGCTGCGAAGGCAAACAAAGCAGGCTGCCTTTCTCTACTAGTACCAGCACGAGCAGCAGGGTCCTAGAAGTGGTTCATACAGACCTGTGTGGCCCCATGGAGAAGAAATCACTTGGTTTGGCTAGATACTATCTGTTGTTTATTGACGATTATAGCCGCATGTGCTTTGTTTACTTTCTAAAGGAAAAGAATGAGACTTTTAAGTATTTTCGTGAATTCAAAAAGCAGGTAGAGAATCAGCAGTCACAACGGATTAAGATATTGCGGTCCGATAACGGTGGGGAATTCTGCTCAGTGGAGATGGAAAATTACTTAAAGCAACATGGGATAGTTCATCAAAAGACAGTTCCCTATACACCGGAACAGAATGGCTTAAGTGAAAGGTACAATAGGTCAATTGTAGAAAAAGCACGCTGTCTTCTGCATGACGCTTCATTCGACAAACACCTATGGGCGGAGGCTGTGAATACGGCAGTATATTTGAAAAATCGATCACCAGCAGCAGTTTTGGACAATAATACTACCCCATATGAGATGTGGACTGGCAGAAAACCCAATCTACAACATATTAGAGTGTTTGGGAGTCCAGTTATGGTCCACATTCCAAAAGTGAGACGCAACAAATGGGATAAAAAATCACAAATGTTACATTTGGTTGGGTATTCAGAAAATACCAAAGGCTATAGGTTATATGACCAGAAAACAAATAAAATAACTGTGGCACGGGATGTAGTGGTCATGGAGAGTGATATGAATGACACAGTAGAGGTTATGGTTGAAGAGAGGGCAAGAGGAAAGTTCAATAAGCATTGAAGACAATGAGAGATCAGACAGAGAAGATCCAACATATATTGCAAGTGATTCGTCAAGTGATCAGGATGACCAATATAGTGAGTGCTTAAGAATAGATGACAGTTTGGTCGGTACTCAGAGTGATGCTGTCCTACAAGAAGAGAAGCGTGTTCGTCGTGTACCAGAGAGGTATGGTTTTTCCAACTTGTGTGTTGAAGACTTTACTAGTGAACAAATATCTCTACAGGATGCTCTCATGGGACCAATAGGGAGCATTGGTGCAGGGCCATACAAGAAGAACTGAAATCTTTTAGGGACAATGACACATGGGTTTTAGTGGATAGGCCAAGTGAGGGCACAGTAGTGAAAAACAAGTGGGTATTCAAGGAGAAATGTGACAGTAGTGGTAATGTGCGTTATAGAGCCCGACTTGTGGCTAAGGGCTTCACTCAAATCAAAGGTGTGGACTACAATGAAACATTTTCTCCTGTTGTGCGTTATTCTACCTTGAGACTACTTTTTGCCTTGAGTGTTCAACTAGACTTAAAAATGAATCATTTAGATGTACCAACAGCTTTCTTAAATGGTAATATTGATGAATGTGTATTTATGGAAATACCAGAAAATTCTAATTTTAAAAATTGTGAGAATAAAGTTTTAAGGTTAAAAAAGGCCATATATGGGCTAAAACAGTCGGCTAGGGCCTGGTACATAAAAGTGGAATCCAGTTTGTTAAAGTTAGGTTTTAAGAAATCTAAATATGAACCCTGTCTATTCATGAAATGTCATAATAATTCAAAAGTTTATGTAGCTGTATTTGTTGATGATTTTTTTGTATTTTACAACTGCAATAAAACTTATAAAGGGTTGATAAGTGTATTAGAGTCAGATTTTAAAATTAAAGATTTGGGTCAAACAAAAATCGCCTTGGCATGAATGCAAATGTTCAAAAGAACTATGTAACTTTGGACCAAAAGAAATTCATTGACAATATTTTGAAAAGATTTAATATGACTGATTGCAAAACTTCAGATACTCCAATGGAAGTAAATTTAAAATTAGAAAGGGCCGATAATGACCATTGTAGTAAGACTTATCCTTATCAACAATTGGTTGGATCACTGATGTATCTTTCAGTTCTCACAAGGCCAGATATTTCTTATAGTGTAAGCTTTCTAAGTCAATATAACACATTTTATAACAAAACACATTGGAAACATTTGAAAAGATTGTTAAGATATTTGCAAAAAACTAAACATTTTTGCTTAATTTTCAAGAAAAATAGTACTGATTTATATGGTTTTGTTGATGCCGACTGGGCATCTTGTAACATTGATAGAAGGTCTTATACAGGCTATTGTTTTATATTGTCAGGTTGTGTGATAAGTTATGAATCTCGAAAGCAAAGAACAGTTGCCCTGTCTAGTACTGAGGCCGAGTATATGGCGCTTGCAGAGGCTTGTAAAGAAGCAATTTATTTGAAAAATTTAATGTTAGAACTTGGTATGTATAGTAAAAAGGAACCTTTAAGCTTGTACAGTGACAGTCAAAGTTCTTTAAAATTGGCTTCTAATCCGATGTTTCACAAACGCACTAAGCATATTGATGTACGCCATCATTTTACTAGAGAATGTGTGGTGAATAATAAAATCAAGATTAGTTACGTACCAACCTCTTCTATGCCAGCAGATATATTTACTAAAGCACTTTGTGCAAATAAACATTACAAATTTATAGATCTGATGGGAATAGGGGAAGTAAATTAAAATAAGTATGTAGTTTATAAAATTGTTTTTATTGTTAAAAAACTTATAACCATTTGTAAACTGAATTTTTAAAACTTGTACAATTATCGGGATATTTTGTTAAGAGAGGGTGTTATAAATAAATTATAACTTAATAACAAAATATCATACTACTAAGGCCATCTATTGGTATATGAGTGTAAATCTGCCTACTCTGTTATAGACTTATAGATGACTATAAATAAAGGTTAGTCTGTTGCAAACCACCAAGCGAGTTTTATTATTCTATTAGGATGCGGATGCCTTGTGGTCCATTGTGGACTTTGGGGCAGAATATTTTCTTGGAGTCTATCCACTTGGATAGGTTGCTCCAGCGCGACTTGTCCTGTAAAATTATAGGTGGCGGCGGCTTCTCCTTTCTAGGTTCGGCCTGAGTCGGTTTCGCGGTTTTAATCGCGGTAATTTTGCGCGCGGAAGGCGCGACTTTTTTTGCCGGAGTGGCGTTGGGCGACGTAGGGGCCGAGTGAGGCTCGTTTCCCTTTTTCGCGGCGGTGCGCTTACGCTTTTTACCCGAGACTAGGGTGAAGCCTTCGTCATCGGGTTTAGTAGGTCGGTGAATTTCAATATTCATTTCGGAGCCTGATTCGGCGTCCGAAAACAAAGGTGATGGACCGCGGGTGGAGAGCGCGGAAGGCGCAGGGGACGCGGCGTCGTAGACTGTGTCGATGGACACAGGGGTCGAGCGGCCGGAGCTCGGTGAAGCGGGATCGTCGATACGAACAACTGGGCGTTCAGCGGTGGACGAGTTACGTTGGGCTAGGAATTTAGCCCAAGCGTCGGGGCACACTTGTCCGAAGAAGTCGGCGAGTTGTAGTTGCCCAGGCAATTACAATTCTTATATTATGACTTAGCCTGACATATAAATATAGGCAGTGTTGACGTAAAAATATATTCCATATTCCATACTCCATACTCCATTCGTCTGCATATCAAAAAAGTAGTTTCATTGCTCCACCACTAAACCTCTCGGAGTCTGTTAATAGTCGACCTCATATCACCACTATTACAGTGGTGACCCCGTTACGAACACCGAGAAGGAAGACCCCGTTACGAACACCGAGAAGGAAGATTCTGTTACGAACACCGAGAAGGAAGATTCCGTTACAAACACCGAGAAGGAAGATACATGCAAGAATAGTAGGAAAAATACCAAGGAAGACTTCAGTATATATAAAATCAGTGTAATCAAGCCGTCATTATGGAGCGAGAAGCGAAGAAATCCGACACATATACATCAATTCTCGAAGAAATTCGGAAGCTATCATTCGAAGTCACCGCGCTCAAAGCTTCCCAGCATCACACCTATTACCAGCAACAGTACAAACAGCGCAATCAGCAACACCGAAGATCACCTTTTCGTCGCAACCACTCTGCAAGTAGAAGTCGAACAAGCTCAAGAACAAGGTCTCGTTACTGCTACTATCATCGACGTTTCGGGTTCGAGGCAAGAAAATGCACATCACCGTGTACGTTCAAAAATGAAAATACGAAGTCGGAAAACTAACTAATACGCTTGATGCGACGGGATCCAGCGTAACAGCAAAGTTCTACCGTCTTTTTGTCACCGATAAAAAAAGCAAGCTTACTTTCCTTATCGACACCGGAGCGAATATCTCAGTGTAACCGCCGAAACAAAGGCAGAAGTTGAAGCCACTGGATTTTCAACTCTACGCAGCAAACAATACGGTGATTCCTACATATAGAGAAAAAACAATGGAACTGGATTTAAACCTAAGCCAACCATTCAAATGGAGATTTATCGTCGCTTAAGTCAGCAAACCAATCATCGGTGCTGATTTTCTTCAACATCACCAGTTGATCGTCGACATCAAAAATAGAAGAAACATCGACGGGAAAACCAATGTTGCATCTCAGTTTTTCGTCAAAGCAATCAATCTGCCCACAATAAGAAGCATAGAACAATCATATCACAAGATCCTCGAAGAATACCCTGGAATAACAAGAATAACTTCTATGAAATTATCACATTTCATCGAAATCAATGGACCACCACTTCATTGCCGTGCACGTCCAATCGCACCACACCTATACGAGCAAGTTCGAAAGGAATTCGAAAACATTATCGAACAAGGAATATGCCGTCCAAGCAAAAGCCCTTGGTCATCACCACTACACATTGTACCGAAGAAGAATGGAGAATTACAAGTTTGTGGTTTTTTGTGTTTCCCATTGGGGTAATTATTGTGGTAATTATAGTGGTGATATGAGGTCCACTATTAATAGACTTATAGTGTCTAGTGGCAGAGAAATGAAACTACTATTTTATGTGCAGACGAATGGTGTATGGTAGCAGCAGGTTATATATTATTTAGGGTTGATTAGCCTGGCTTCTACAATAATCATTCTGTCAAAGTCGATACATAATCGAACCAGTCCAAACATAAATTTTATTTTAAGTACGTAAACGACCCAAATTCGACCCGAACAGACACCACCCTTAATGTAATTGCAATTAAATGATAGACTACAGCAGGAGGGTATCAGCAAACCTGGAGAATCCCTCGCTGAGCATCCACGACCATGTTTCTCCACTCCTGAGCGTGGGTGTTCAGGCTGCCCAGCGTGTTCTGGGGGGGGGGGGGGGGCGGAGAATTCCTCTCAAGACTACAACTGCTCGGGACAAACGGAGCAACAAGACCAAGGCGACCCCTGCCACGTTATCCGTGAATTTCTGGTATATCAGGGGACTTCACTCTAACCTAAACGCCGTTCACTACCATCTCGAGACGGCGAGGCCGGCTCTGCTCTTTGTGACCGAGACGCAGGTGCCCTCTCCGGCTGATGTCTGGTATCTCTCCTACCCGGGGTACAAACTGGAACACTCCTTTGTGCCTCGGGCTGGAGTTTGCGTTTACGTCAGAGAGGACATCTGTTCTCGACGCCTCGGCAGTTTTGAAAGTTCGGGCCTGTCCGTTCTTTGGCTACGCGTAGACAGCATCGACTATCCGTGCGTCTGCAGGTGCCCCTATACGTCCTATAGCAGTAATGCCGAAACAGACCGACTCTTCGACCACGTTAAAATGGCTACAGATTCTTTGCTACAGCAGATCCCCTCCGCAGAGATCGTGATCCTCGGCGACTTTAACGCCCATCATGCCGAATAGCTTGGTACACGTTTAACCGATCATTCGGGGAGATCTGTTCATGATTTTGCCTTGGCATATGGTCTGAAACAACTGGTTAATTCGCCTACGTAGATTTTAGATGTGGAGGATAATGTACCTTCCCTGTTGGACCTCCTGCTGAACTCTCACCCGGACGAATATCAGTTTTTCATCAACGCCCATTTGGGCTCCTCAGACCATTGTTTTGTCCGGAGTGTAGTGCCACTCACATTGAAATCGCAGTAGAATTATGCGGGTTGCCGCCGTTTTTGGCACTATAGGTCAGCCGAATGGGATAGGATGCGGTCTTTCTTTGCATCTTGCCCTTGGGGTGAGTTTGCTTTTCGCCAGATGATCCCAACATTGTTGCGAATTCTGTCGCTGATGTGGTACTTCAGGGTATGGAACATTTTATTCCTTCCTCTGTGGTCCCATCGGAGGCATATCTCAGCCTTGGTTTGGTCACTCCTGTAAAATAGCATCATGCTATAAGCAGGAGTGCTACCTAGCCTGGGCTGATGCATCAACGTCCCGGGATGTAAACACCAGCGCTCTAAAACAGAAGTATAATTCCGCCTCTAGGTCCAGAAGAGTTATTGCCGAGGAAATGTCAGAGCACATAGGCAGAATTGGCGAGAAACTAGTTCACCTTCCTTCTGGAACCCGTGCATTCTGGTCTCTCGGCAAGGCTGTCCAGGGGAGTTTCTGTCAGCCATCTCTTCCATCTCTGCACTGGGAGGACGACTCACTGGCCCATACCGCAAAGGAGAAAGCCGATCTGCTAGGCTCTTTCTTTGCATCAAACTCGAATCTCGATGACGGGGAAAGTACGCCGCCAACCATCCCGCGGTGTGAGTGCTCCATGCCGGAAGTGCAGTTCACACATCGCTCGGTTCGCAAAGCACTCCTCTCCCTGGACATTCACAAGTCGAGTAGGCCTGACGGATTCCCTCCAATTGTGCTGAGGACATGTGCTACAGAATTGGCACCGGTTTTAACGCGTCTTCCTAGCAGTACTCCTACTCCCTAGGCGTAGTCCCAAAATCATGGAAGACGGCTTTCGTTCACCCGATTCTTAAAAAAGGCGACCACTCAGACCCATCCAACTACCGACCTATCGCCATCACCTTCTTGTTCTCCAAAACAATGTAGTCTATTGTTAAATGCCAGCTCATGAGCTAAAAGGAACCCCTTTGTCGTATCTCCTCAGTTTCAAGGCACTCCCCTTGTTTCCATCTGCCAGTATCGGAATCCTCGGCGTCGACATATCGAGTGACGTGCAGTTTCGTGGTCACTTGGAAGAGAAGGCCAAATTGGGTTCTAAAAAGCTTGGCGTACTCAGCAGAGTGGGACAGTATTTCATGCCGGCACATCGCTTGCAACTTTACAAGGCGCAGCTTCGGCCGCACATGGAATACTGTTCCCATCTCTGGGCTGGAATACTCCAGTACCATCTCTTTCCACTTGACTGCATCCAGCGCAGAGCGGCTCGAATCGTCGACGACCGAGTGCTTTCCGATCGGCTCGATTCACTGGCGCTGCGAAGAGATGTTGCATCTCTTTACATGGCGACCGCAGTTTTTATTAATTTGTACTGTTGTCGGGAAGATGCTACCCCCCATCTCCTGTTTCAGTTTCCCTCTATCACCTTTTACGACACCCACGAGACAAAATGGGGTATTGATTTCTTTTTACTACTACATGGCTAATATATTTCTACTCCCGTTCAGCAAATCGAATTCTCCTATAGATCCACAAATAAGTTGGATATTTGCCGTAGTTGCCACGTTTGGCAAGCGGGTTGTCAACTGCATCATTTATTATTGTGAGCTGTAGTCAGGAAGGCGCTGCTGCACCTCTTGTGTATATTTCTACCAACATTAATAAATATAGTTCTAATCGCACGTAAAAAATACCGGCATCTACTTTATGGTGCCAATCAATATTCAAAGGGGTCAATTATTTGAATCGAATATCGCAAATAAACACTATGTCGGGTATTGATAAAAGACTTTTAAATTCAACATTATTTTGTCAAAATTATATAAATTTAATTATAAATAATTAAATTTATATAAAGTACCAAGACAATATACACTTCATAAAGGCAAATCGGAAGACATGCCCGATACAAAAAAGGTGTTGTTAGACGTATGATATTAACGAAATTTTGATAATCTTACATATGTGTTTCTGTAGCATATCATAAAGCCAAATTTCAATAATTTACGTCCAGTAAGTTATTGGAATTTGGCTATATACACATATACAGAGGTGACTCTAAAAGTGATCTAATATATTATTTATACTTGGTAGAGCCATGCTGCAGTTATATTAGTAGTATAGTTGTGGCACGAATGATTCGGCTCGACCGGGGATGTACCACGCTCTCACAGAATACCGCCGTAATAGTAGCTTAATTAGCTGCCATGTTTTCCGTATGGTTAGTGTAGAGAACCGGAGACCCTTTTTACTGGAAACGAGGCATTCCATCTTAGACCTCACGGGTGACAACGCATCTTCATTTTGATTCGTGATCGAGGATAGATGTAGATGTCTATGGGCCACAGTAATCACTTACCAACAAGTGGAATGTGTGCTCGTTTGTCACCCTATCCTATTAAAAAAAATTTGCTAATTTTGGTGATATTTCTAAAATGAAGCCCACGCGAGTGAAGCCGCGGGTAAAAATCTAGTGTGACGATAATTGTATCAGTAATAAAAATGGAGGGGTCCATGATTGAAAACTGTCGCATTTATTGTGACTCTATAAGGCCAAAATTGTCCAAATCGGCCAAAAGGAATATATATAGGGCTATATATATATATATATATATATATATATAGGTGGGGGGGTGTATGATATACTTTTTCTTCATCATCACCAGTCACTAAAAGTCTACTATTCGACATGGGCATGTCCCACTGTTAGGATGATTTGCCATAATTGTCGCCGTAGGCAGGCTATCGCTATACAAGACGTATCGCACTTTTGAAGTTGCTGCCCGTAGTTGGTCCGGGTATTTTATGTCCAGCTCTGACGTAACCGATATGGTTATACCTCCATAAAATATGGAATTTCATTGTATTTTACAGCCATTTCCCATGGGCGCCACTTACTACATCCCATGGATTTGAAAGGTTTCTGCATTCATTTACGTCGCCATAACAAGGAAAATGAACTATCGTTCTCTCTTTATAATTGAAGTTTGCAATGCAATGTTTGCATCACCTCTTCCCATGTTTCTTTTGAATTTTTTTAAGTGCGTATCTACGACAATAAGTTTTATTTTTTAATACAATACTGAACGTAGCCGAACCTCCGGTATTCAAGTCATCAATGCACTTGATCGGTTTCATGATGAAAATACTATAAACTTTCTATACAACGTGTAATGGCGATATAAGGAAATCTTTTATATCGTCCCGTAGCCGTCGTATTTCTTTTTTGGAAATCGTGTGTTTTGGAAATTATATTTAGATACAAATTACATACTGATGAAATATGCATAATATTTTTTGATCTTACCGAAAACTAAATTGGTCATTTGGATAAAAAAGCATGAGTGCAATTAGTTTAATTTAAATTTTCGTGTTTTAAAAAAATAAAATAAAAAGGGCTCAAAATAATATATTTTCTCACAAAAGAAGAGGACTTTAAAAAAAAAGGAAAAGAAATCGGACCCAAGATAGGACTTGAACCAGGGTACTACGATTTCGGGACCACCCGATATCCTATTTGAGCTATTATAACCATTAACGCATTGCAAAAATTTGATGTCTTATTCTAATGATATTGTAGCAGTTTTTAATTGCTTGAAAACACGGATAAAACCATATTTTCTAAAAATGAATCCTACCTAAATCGATTTATTGCCCCTGTAACCCTCTGGACACTTAATTTTATGAAAATCGTTGGAGCCGTTTTCGAGATTCCGATAGAATTGCTTGTTTAAAGGTATTAGATAGATAGACTTATCACGTTGCTAATAAATTTATATTATTATAAATTATACTTTTCCTAATTATTAAAAAACTAACTGAAGTGAACTCTGAATTATGGTTTTAAATTCTTGAATCAATTTCACAAAAACAGTTTTCATTTTGTATTGCTCTCCGAACATTACTTATTCTCATTAAATGTTAAGATGTTTTACTTTAAGAAAGCCACTTCACATAAATTAGAGAAAGAACATCACCTGTTTACAGAAGTCTCTAAAAATGTCGGTTATGAAATTTATTGATATCAGAAAACCTTAAATATTATGTAAAAATCAAAAGAAATGTCTAATATTCAATTATCGACTAACAATCTCAATATTCAACAATGAAGTAATTTGTAGATTTCGGTTTAACATTTTCTGACTAAACACCGAACATTAAAATAAAAATAGAATATTACTTAAAATAAAAATACTGAATATTTTCTTTACAATTGTTTTGTTTATGAAGAGGCTCTTAATATAACAACAAGCGTATATTTTTAGAGTTCCGTACTTAAAACATCCAAAGGCATTTTTTGATATGTTTGATCTGCCATTTTTCCTAGTCTGACTCTGATGTGTGACTAATGCTTTGCTATGACTTGACTTACTTATTGACATGAATTGGGCATCACTGTAGAATTAATTTACTAGCAATAAGGTATTCTGGTAAAAGAGTTTAAAACAACGCAAAAGCCGCATTACTCTATCACCTACAAATGTCTAAACATGTATTTTGACTCGTTCCTTCTTTATTATTGTAATGAAAAATCCAAGGAGAAGTAGTTAGAAATTCATTTTTATAAAGTTATAGTAATTATTAAAAACTATTCCTTAATTTCTTTTGCTTGTTATCCCAGTGTATTATATTTTTTTAAATATATTGTTGTACGTATTTTAAGTGTTTTCCTATGAAATTGCCGTTTTTTCATTTAGGTGAGCTGCATTGAAATTGTACAATGTTAGAGCACCATGGAGAGGATAGCCCTTGACTTTGCTGGGCCATTTCAGAAAGGTGCAGAAGATTCTCCTAAGATCGTCCACGTGGATCGACTGGCAAGTTATTAGGGGGCCAATGATGATGTCTTAGGAGGGGGCAGTGTTGCGCGGCATAATTAATGACTGGTAAATGTCACTAGGGCCATCTAATATCGAGTAGCAGAACTAGGATGGCATTTCCTAGAAAGCTCTTCTAGGAAATGCCATGCTAAAAACTTATCACTAGCGACACCTACTATCGATTGGCAGAACTAAGAGAAAACTTTCTACACTTATTCGATTGGGACTGGTATGTATTCAAACATTCAAGATGTTACAGTGGAAAAGGCCTATATAAAGCCAGTAAAACCGCGACCGAGGCAGTATTGAATTGGCAAATCAAGCGAATACTTCGAAGCGATATCACTGCGAACTATAGTGTTAAGTGTGAATAATTATTAGTATGTTTTAAGTTGTAATTGGTGTTCGCTAATTAAAGTGTCAATTTTAGTAATTTAATCAGCAGATTTTTATTGTCACGAACCCTAAGCTCGTAACAGTATGTTTAATATGATACCTGCTTTTAAAATAAAAACATTTCAGTTATGGCCGAGTTCTAAAAGCATAGTCATTTTATCGCGCTTTGCTTTTAGCTTAATAAAAATCAATATTGAAGCTTAGTATATGTTGCATTAGTGAACAAGAATGTGCATAAAAATATTTATAGCACATTCTTTTCAAATTGTAAATGAAATATATGATATTTAAACTTTGTATCAAAAATCGTGTAAAAATTGAAGTTTTGGTATATATCATAAACTTTTTTTTAAAATTAATATAAACATTCGGTAAAGTTACTAGTTGGGTACGTTTATAGTTCTGTACTCGAAACTAACACGCACCAAAAATTATGTCAACAACTGCTAACATCAAAAATAAATAATTGTCGTAGATACGCACTTAAAAAAATTAAAAAGAAACTTGGGAAGAGGTGATGCAAACATTGCATTGCAAACTTCAATTATAAAGAGAGAACGATAGTTCGTTTTCCTTGTTATGGCGACGTAAATGAATGCAGCAACCTTTTAAATCCATGGGATGTAGTAAGTGGCGACCATGGGAAACGGCTGTAAAATACAATGACATTCCATATTTTATGGAGGTATAACCATATCGGTTACGTCAGAGCTGGACATAAAATACCCGGACCAACTACGGGCAGCAACGTCAAAAGTGCGATACGTCTTGTATAGCGATAGCCTGCCAACGGTGACAATTATGGCAAATCATCCTAACAGTGGGACATGCCCATGTCGTATAGTAGACTTTTAGTGACTGATGATGATGAAGAAAAAGTATATATATAACGATTTTGGCCTTGTAGAGTCACAAAGTAATGCAACAGTTTTCAATCACGGACCCCTCCAAACTTTAGATATGCTCTCGAATGTTGCGTTATTTATTGTCATTGCAAAGATGTATGACTTTCGTTTAGTTAGAATTCATGTGACGAAATAGCCTATAAACACTGTCACTAACATCATAATCTGTAGCAATATCTATGTCTACCACATTCTTTTAAGAAGAAGATAAATAATTTGAGCCGAATACTATTGTAAATATTTGTAGGATATATTCATTAAAAGTGAAAATTAACATCAGTCAGTAAATGTTAAAATTTAAATAAAATAAATAAAAACAGACTAAATTTATTTTAAATACAGTGATGGTGATTTTTATTACTGATACCGTTATCGACACGCTAGATTTTTACCCGCGGCTTCACTCGCGTGGGCTTTATTTTAGAAATATCACCAAAATTAGCAAATTGTTTTAATGGGATAGGGTGACAAACGAGCACACAGTCCACTTGATGGTAAGTGGTTACTGTAGCCCATAGACATCTAAATCTATCCTCGATTACGAATCAAAAAGCAGATGCGTTGTCACCCGTGAGGTCTAAGATGGAATGCCTCGTTTCCAGTAAAAAGGGTCTCCGATTCTCTACACTAAGCATACGAAAAACACAGCAGCATTAAGCTACTATTACGTCGGTATTCTGTGAGAGCGTGGTACTTCCCCGGTCGAGCCGAACCATTCGTGCCACAACTATACTACTAATATAACTGCAGCATGGCTCTACCACGTATAAATAATATATTAGATCTCTTTTAGAGTCACCTCGGTATATGTGTATATAGCCAAATTCCCATAATTTACTGGACCTAAATTATTGAACTTTGGCTTTATGATATGCTACAGAAACACATATGTAAGATTATCAAAATTTCGTTAATATCATACGTCTAGCAACACCTTTTTTGTATCGGGCATGTCTTCCTTGTCTTCCGTGCCTTTATGAAGTGTAAATTGTCTTGGTACGTTATATACATTTAATTATAAATAATTACAATACAAAAATATAGACACAAAACTATAGTGTTAAGTGTGAATAATTATTAGTATGTTTTAAGTTGGAATTGGTGTTCGCTAATTAAAGTGTCAATTTTAGTAATTTAATCGGCAGCTTTTTATTGTCACGAACCCTAAGCTCGTAACAGTATGTTTAATATGATACCTGCTTTTAAAATAAAAACATTTCATTTATGGCCGAGCTCTAAAAGCATAGTCATTTTTTCGCGCTTTGCTTTTAGCTTAATGAAAATCCATATTGAAGCTTAGTATATGTTGCATTAGTGAACATTTTATGTGCATAAAAATATTTATAGCACATTCTTTTCAAATTGTAAATGAAATATATGATATTTAAACTTTGTATCAAAAATCGTGTAAAATTGAAGTTTTGGTATATATCATAGACTTTTTTTTAAATAATATAAACATTCGGTAAAGTTACTAGTTGGGTACGTCTATAGTTCTGTACTCGAAACTAACACGCACCAAAAATTATGTCAACAACTGCTAACATCAAAAATCAATAATTCGTAAATTTCAGTATCTTTTCCGTTGCCATAGTGACGAATTTCATGTTTTTGGTAGCCTAGGTGTGGCCTAAGTTTTATATCACTCGAAAACATTATCGAGCAAGGAATATTTCGTCCAAGCAAAAGCCCTTGGTCACCACCACTACACATTGTACCGAAGAAGAATGGAGAATTACGAGTTTGTGGAGATTACAGAAAAATGAATTCTATTACCATTCCTGACCGCTACTCAATACCGCGAGTCAAGGATTTCTCTCATCAACTGTCAGACAAAACTATATTCTCCACCATCAATCTCAACCGAGCTTACCAACAAATAAGAGTACGCGATGAAGACATAGAGAAGACAGCAATAAGTACCCCAATGGGATTATTCGAATTTCCCATTGGGGTAATTATTGTGGTAATTATAGTGGTGATATGAGGTCCACTATTAACAGACTCCGAGTGGTCTAGTGGCGGAGAAATGAAACTACTATTTTATGTGCAGACGAATGGTGTACGGTAACAGCAGGGTATATATTATTTAGGGTTGATTAGCCTGGCTACTACACTAATCATTCTGTCAAAGTCGGTACATAATCGAACCACTCCAACATAAATTTTATTGTAAGTACGTAAACGACCCAAATTCGATCCGAACAGACACCACTCTTAATTTAATTGCAATTAAATGATAGACTACCTCAGGAGGGTACCAGCACCCCTGGAGAATCCCTCGTTGAGCATCCACGACCATATTTCTCCACTTCTGAGCGTGGGTGCTCAAGCTGCCAAGCGTATTCTGGGGTGGGAGGAGACCGCTCAAGACTACAACTGCTCGGGACAAATGGAGCAACAAGAACAATGTGACCCCTGCCACGCTATCCGTGAATTTCTGGTATATCAGGGGACTTCACTCTAACCTAAACGCCGTCCACTACCATCTCGAGATGGCGAGGCCGGCTCTGCTCTTTCTGACCGCGACGCAGGTGTCCTCTCTGGCTGATGTCTGGTATCTCTCCTACTTGGGGTACAAACTGGAACACTCCTTTGTGCCTCGGGCTGGAGTTTGCGTTTACGTCAGAGAGGACATCTGTTCTCGACGCCTCGGCAGTCTTGAAGATTCGGGCCTGTCCGTTCTTTGGCTACGCGTAGACAGCGATGAATATCCGCGCGTCTTCAGGTGCCCCTATACGTCCCATAGCGGTAATGCCGAAACAGACCGACTCTTCGACCACGTTCAAATGGCTACAGCAGTATTCGGTGCTACAGCAGATCCCCTCCACAGCTGGCTTGGTTCACGTTTAACCTATCATGCGGGGAGATCTGTTCATGATTTTGCTTTGGCATATGGTCTGACACAACTGGTTACTTAGCCTACGTGGATTCTAGATATGGAAGATAATGTACCTTCCCTGTTGGACCTCCTGCTGACCTCTCACCCGGACGGATATGAGATTTCCATCGACGCCCCTTTAGGCTCCTCGGACCATTGTCTTGTCCGGAGTGTGGTGCCACTCACGCTGAAATCGCAGTAGAATTATGCGGGCTGCCGCCGTTTTTGGCACTATAGGTCAGCCGAATGGGACAACATGCGGTCTTTCTTTGCAACTTGCCCTTGGGGCGAGTTTGCTTTTCGCCAGATAATCCCAACATTGTTGCAGATTCTGTCGTTGATGTGGTACTTCAGGATATGGAACTTTTTATTCCTTCCTCTGTGGTTTCATCGGAGGCAAATCTCAGCCATGGTTTGGTCACTCTTGTAAAATAGCATCATGCTATAAGCAGGAGTGCTACCAAGCTTGGGCTGACGCATCAACGTCCCGGGATGTAAACACCAGCGATCTAAAAAAAGAAGTATAATTCCGCCTCTAGGTCCTTCAAAAGAGTCATTGCCAAGGAAAAGTCAGAGCACATAGGCAGAATTGGCGAGAAACTAGTTCGCCTTCCTTCTGGAACCCGTGCATTCTAGTCTCTCGCCAAGGCTGTCCAGGGAGTTTCTGTCAGCCATCTCTTCCATCTCTGCACTGGGAGGACGACTCACTGACCCATACCGCAAAGGAGAAAGCCGATCTGCTAGGCTCTTTCTTAGCATCAAACTCGACTCTCGATGACGGGGGAAGTACGCCGCCGACCATCACGCGGTGTGAGTGCTCCATGCCGGAAGTGCAGTTCATACATCGCTCGGTTCGCAAAGCACTCCTCTCCCTGGACATTCACAAGTCGAGTAGGCCTGATGGAATCCCCCCAATTGTGCTGAGGACACGTGCTCTAGATTTGGCACCGGTTTTAACACGTCTTCCTAGCAGTACTCCTACTCCCTACGTGTTTTCCCAAAATCATCGAAGACGGCTTTCGACCACCAGATCCCTAAAAAAAGCGACCGCTGAGACCCATCCAACTACCGGCCTATCGCCATCACCTCCTTGTTCTCCAAAACAACGGAGTCTATTGTTAACTGCCAGCTCATGAGCTAAAAGAACCCCTTTGTCATATCTCCTCAGTTTCAAGGCACTCTTGTTTCCATCTGCCAGTATCGGAATCCTCGGCGTCGACATATCGAGTGACGTGCAGTTTCGTGGTCACTTGGAAGAGAAGGCCAAATTGGGTTCTAAAAAGCTTGGCGTACTCAGCAGAGCGGGACAGTATTTCATGCCGGCACACCGCTTGTAAATTTACAAGGCGCAGGTTCGGCCGCACATGGAATACTGTTCCCATCTCTGGGCTGAGACTCCCCAGTACCAGCTCCTTCCACTTGACATTTAATAAGAATAAGTAAATAATAAGAATAAGTAACGAGCATGCGGCTCACCTGATGTTAAATGACTACCGCCGCCCATGATCAACTGCAATACCAGGAGAATTGCGGGTGCGTTGCCGGCCCTTTAGAAAGGAGTAAGCTCTTTTCTTGAAGTTCCCCAGGTCGTATCGGTCCGAAAAAATCGCCGCTGTTAAACTATTCACAGAGAGGTTGTACGTGGAAGAAAACTCCTTGTGAAACGTACAGTGGTGGACCGCCAAGCAACCAGATGGTGTGGATGGTATCGGGACGTTTGTTTTGTAGTGCGTTCACGAAATTTGGCGGCTGGGATTAATCCGAACAATTCCTCAGAGCACTCCCCGTGATAGATGCGATAAATTACGCAAAGAGATGCAACATCTCTTCGCAGCGCCAGTGAATCGAGCCGATCGGAAAGCACTCGGTCGTCGACGATTCGAGCCGCTCTGCGCTAGATGCGGTCAAGTGGAAGGAGCTGGTACTGGAGAGCCCCAGCTCAGAGATGGGGACAGTATTCCATGTGCGGCCGAACCTGCGCCTTGTAAAGTTGCAGGCGGTGTGCCAGCAGAAATACTGTCCCGCTCTGCTGAGCACGCCAAGCTTTTTAGAGGCCAATTTGGCCTTCCCTTCCAAGTGACCACGAAACTGCACGTCACTCGAAATGTCGATGCCGAGGATTCCGATACTGGCTGAGGCAACAAGGGGAGTGCCTTGAAACTGAGGGGATACGACAAAGGGGTTCTTTTTAGCGGTTAACGCGCAAACTTGTGTCTTCTGGGGGTTAAACTGGACTTGATATAGTCGCCGTTGATATATATGCCATGCAATGGTTGTGCAATGCTCCAGCAACGTTTGAAAGGCTGATGGAACTTGTACTTATCGGGCTAATTGGCGATGTCTCTCTGGTTTACTTGGATGACATCATCACCGTGGCCCGTACGTTGGAGGAACACCTGCAAAACCTGGAACGCGTGCTCATGAAGATTCAGAGTGCCAACCTCAAGTTGAGTCCGAAGAAATGTTCACTATTCAAACGGCAAGTCAACTTTCTGAGGTATGTAGTGTCGGAAGAAGGTATCCGAACTCATCCGGAGAAAATTGCCGCTGTTAAGGATTGGCCGGTTCCAAAAGACAAGATGCAGGCTAGAGCATTTTTGGCTTTGTGTTCCTATTATTGGCGATTAGTGTAGAACTTTGCAGATATAGCCAAACCTCTGCACAGGCTAACCGAGGAGAAGCGACATTTCTGCTGGGATGAAAGTTTCAATATCGCATTCCAGGAGCTCAAGGAACGTCTGTGCAAAACTTCTATTTCGGGATACCCTGATGCAAGCAAAGAGTTTATAGTTGACACAGACGCAAGTGATATATGACTTGGCGGTGTGATGTCTCAACGGAATGGTGACCTAGAGGTCGTGATAACGTACTTCAGCAAGTCGTTGTCAAAACCGGAAAGGAACTATTGTGTCACAAGACGCGATTTGCTAGCTGTGGTAAAGTCGTTGCAGCATTTTAACAAATATCTTCTGGGGCGGAGATTTCACTTACGAACTGACCATGCTGCACTAAAATGGCTATTGCAGTTTAAAAATCCAGAAGGACAAGTTGCGAGTTGGATTGAACTACTGCAGGAATACGACTTTGAGATCGAACATCGCAGCGGGAAATCTCATGGCAACGCAGATGCATTGTCAAGAAGACCTTGTCCTGAAGATTGCAAACATTGTACTAGGCAAGAGAGTAAGGAAGTGCTATCCGTGAGGATGCTCAAAACAGACCACCTCAGCAACGAGTGGAAGGAACAGCTTACAACGAGGAAGATCCGGACAACAAGCCGATTCTGCAATGGATGAAGGCCAGTGCTCCCAAGCCCAAGTGGAGCGACCTCTCAGCGATGAGTTCGACCACTAAAAGCTATTGGGCCCTGTGGAACAGCTTGCTGCTTCAGGAATGGAGTTCTGTGCCGTAAATGGGAAAATTTTCGGGGAGACAGCTGTCATTTGCAAATGATTGTCCCTAAAGCTAAAGTACCGGATGTTCTACAGCTGTACCATAATGATTGTTCAGGAGGCCATCTGGGAGTTAAACGAACGCTACTGAAGATCCGAGAGAGGTTTTACTGGGTCCATTGTCGAAATGATGTCGAGAATTGGTGTCGCAAATGTACAAGTTGTGCCGCTTTAAAGGGATCTCAGACTCGTAGTAGTGGTGCATTGAAATTGTACAATGTTGGTGCACCATGGGAGAGAATAGCCATTGAGGTGGTGGGGCCGTTTCCGGAGAGTGAAAGCGGTAACAAGTATTTCATGGTTGTGATGGATTACTTCACTAAGTGGCCAGAAGTCTTCGCTATTCCATATCAAGAAGCTTCAACATTTGCAGATAAACTATTTCGTGAAATCTTCTGTCGTTTTGGAGTACCTTTAGAGATTCACAGCGATCAAGGAAGGAATTTTGAGTCTCAAATATTATAAGAAACTTGCCGAGTTATGGGTACTCATAAAACAAGAACGACTTCTTATCACCCGCAATCTGATGGAATGGTAGAACGATTTAATTAGAAATTGGAAAGGTACCTAGCAAAAAATGTAAACAACCGGCAACGAGATTGGGACAAGCACATACAGCCGTTTTTGTTGTCATATCGAAGCGCTGTTCACGATAGTACATCAGTGACACCAGCTTTCGCAAACTTTGGAAGAGAATTACGGCTGCCTGCAGACCTGATAACCGGGATACCACCAGAAGCCCCACGCAGTATAACCGATTAAGCAAATGACTTGCTGAACAAAATGAATGACATTTATGAGCACGTCAGACAATTGGGCCAGCAAATGTCCAAAAAGATGAAAACCCGGTATGACCGCAAAATGAACAAAAAAGGGATGGGAACAAAAGGAAAGGGAAGGAATCGACGAAGGTTCACTAGTGTGGTTGCACAATCCAGTCCGGACTGTTTTTTATTGTCACGAACCTCAAGCTCGTAACAGTATTATATTTTTATTTTATGTTATAATATTTAGCTTATCCAAAAACTTCATCTTTAGTTTGAAAATTGTTTATGAAATTTCATAGGTTTTAAAAATAATGAGCATAAAAAGTGGTTTCTAATAAACAATTCATAATAATAAAACAAGGTTATTTATTGAAACAGACTGCCAGCGTCTCTGTAGGCTTGTGGTCACTCAAGTTAATTGACACTAACGTATTGGACAAGTGATGCCTACAGAGAGCAAATCAAAGCTGAAATAAAATTAAGGATATTAAATAATAGTCGAATTTATAACAATCAAATACAACGATTCTATGAAATTTATGTCCTTAAAAGTTATAAAATATTTGTGATTCATGAATATTTCACTACTGAAAATAGCCACTAAAGGGGGTATAGTTGTGAAAAGTTCACTGTTACGATATACATACATAAAATACTCGTTCAAATCTAAATATTGGTGCGGCTGCAAGCAGTTGACTAATAACACATACAAGCTTCATCACCAATTATTGGTAATTTCAGCGAGCTATGGAGAGAGCTATGCTCGGAGTTTCTCTGCGCGATAAAATTAGAAATGAGGATATTTGCAGTGGAACCAGAGTAACCGACATAGCCCAACGGATTAGTAAGCTGAAGTGGCAATGTGCGGGCCATATACATACACAAAATTATTTATTGTATTTTCAGTCGAGCCGTTCTTCATGCATCAGATCTCTCTTCATTCGGGTCAAATTGTCGTCCCGTTCGTTGCTGGTATAATTGAGACTGGCTCGTAGCCGCTGTGCCTCAAAGGCCGTCTTTTTGTTTTGTTTCAATGGACGTGAACTCCATCGTGTAACAGAAATACCAACTATAACTGCCTTGTTGGTCTAGTGGTCGTAACCGTGAGTACCGATCATGAGACTCAAAAGATCGGACCGAAATCTGTAATAAAATTTTTCAGTCAAGAAGTTCTCAGTAGCAGCCTGGATCAAGGCGTTGACGGTGTTTCACCACGTGCCTCGGTGCACATAAAGCCTGCGTCTGATCTCTCTCAGGTCGTGTTGTATTACAGTTCCATCGTACTTTAAGAGTAAGGAAATAGACAGTGCACCTATGTTAGCGCATATACTCGTGCACTATTACTATCGTGTGCAAATAGCTAGTCCACGTTGAAACTGACCATCGTGACTGCAATTCAGTCTAGAGTGTGGAGGACATTATTACTAATTTCTAATTAAACTGTTTTGTATAACTACTTTTTACATTTTAAAGGGTAAATTGCAAAGTTTTAAAGTATGTGTAACTCATACTTGAAACCCTTAAAAACACATGACAATAATTATTGTATCCCAATTACCTAACAAGTTAGAAAACTATTTTTCCACACAAATATTGTACCCTTATCTTAATACTTTATGGTTAGACTTTCGAAGATTTGAAAGATTTATTTCATTATTTTAATCACAGCATGGTATGGGACAATGTTTTATTTAAGTCCTTGATGCCTGAAATAAAGTATTAGTATTGTTGTTCTATTGTAATTTTTGCTGCCCCATTTTAATATCTTATTAAAATGGGGCAGCAAATTTCTTCTCTCTACCACATGTCTGCGGATGATGTCCAGATTTACACCCAGTCAACTCTTGAGAATTTGCCAAATGCAATCGCTACATTAAACAATGACTTAAATATGATTCATGAGTGGAGTCAATCATATGGCCTAAATGTCAATCCTAAAAAGTCACAGGCTATCATTTTTGGTAGTATTCGATGGGGTTGTGATCCCTTACTTTGACAATGTCAAAAATCTTGGTGTTTACCTTGATAGTTCCTTAAATTGGAAACGCCAACTGAATGAGGTAAGTAAGAAAACCTTTGTCGCTCTTAGTTCACTGCGTCGCCTTCGATCATTTCTTCCCATTCCTACAAAAATTATGCTCGCACAGTCTCTTCTCCTTCCGATTCTCGACTATGCCGACGCAAGCTATGTAGACATAACTAAAGACCAGCTAACTAAGCTTGAGAGACTTCAAAATACTAGTATTCGGTTCATATTTGGATTGCGCAAATTTGACCACATTTCCCAATTTCGCTCACGTCTCAAGTGGTTACCTATCCAATTTCGCCGGAACATGCATATTCTTTCTATTCTGTACTGTGTCTTATTTCACCCTTCTACTCCTCCTTATCTTAAGGAGAAATTTAGTTTTGTTGGGCTTCCAGGGGAACCTTTACGCTCTTCAAGAAAACTCATTCTAAGGGTACCAACTCACAATACATCTTTCTTTAATAAATCTTTTACTGTACAGTCTATTAACCTCTGGAATGCCCTACCTTTGTATTTACGCGAAGCTCAGACTATTGTAGTCTTTAAGCGACTTCTTAAAGAGCATTACTTGTCTCAATCGTTCGAAAATCATTAGGATAAATTATGTGATTATGTAGTTTTGTATTTATTTGTTTATGTTATTGTTAGTGGTATATATTTGAGGATATATGTATGTATATATGTGTATGTGTGTATATATATGTATATATATGTATATATGTGTGTGTGTATGTTTATGTATATACCTATGTATATGTGTATCATATTTTTTAATATATTAGTTATTTACTTATATGTTATTTTATTGCATGTATTGATATTATATTGGTATATTTATATTGCACCACCTACCTAGTACTCACTGTTTTATTCCTTTACACCTTTGGTTGCCTGGAAGAGATCGCTATGTAGCGATAAGGCCGCCAAATTGTACATGTAATCTGCTCTCTGTTATGTTCTTTGTAAATTTGTTTGTGGTGTGCAATAAAGTATATTCATTCATTCATTCATTCATTCATTCATTCATTCATTCAGCAAAAATTAGCATCGCGGCCGAATTCGCGATAGTATCCATATACATATTAATTATGGTTTGTCATTGTGCGATTTACCATAAGTTCTTTCCTCATAAAATTTCTTTGTGGAATTATTATTATATTTCCGAACCGATACGACCTAGGGACTTTCAAGAAAAGAGCCTTTAAAAACGCCGGCAACATACCTGTTATTCTCATAAGTGGCAGTAGTCACATACCATCAGGTGATTCGCATGTTCGCTTGCACTTCTTCTATACAAAAGAAAACTTAACTACTATTACGAATTTACCCTTTTATAGTTCCGTTTAAAGGATGAGTATTTGTGGCAAAGAGCAAACTTATTGTCACGATAGGTCATATAATATTAGATTCGACAAGGGTAGTGCTTAACTCTCGACACGTCAAGGTTAAGCAATTTTGTGTTCTTAAAAAGCCTCTATCATTACCTTTAAGAAAAGAGCCTACTCCTTTCTAAAGGGCCGGCAATGCACCTGCAAGTCTCCTGGTGTTGCGGTTGTTCATCGGCTGCGGTAGTCACTTACCATCAGGTGAGCCGTATGCTCGTTTGCCCCTCTTCTATAAAAAAAATCGGTTTTGTGTAGATCGAAACAAAAGTTCATAATTACTTTGACATTAGGACGCAAGTCATCTCAGTCCCCGTAATTCTTGTTAAAATTAAAAACTATAAAAGCTATATTCATTACTTTTTTATAGGTAGTATTTTTTATTGAATTGGGTGACAAATGAACACACAGTCCACCTGATGGTAGGTACACGCTGTGGCCCATAGACATTTATCTACATTTATCTCCAATTAAAAATCTAAATGCAGATGCGTTGTTGAATTTCCCTACCTTCAGCTCAGCGTTCTTTATTGTGCCTAGTTTTGCGTTGAAGTCTCCCATTAACACCGTATAGTAAGTTTTGGAGGAATGCATGGCTCTAGAAATATCCTCATACATTTCCCCCACCTCCTCTTGGTATTGGGATTTTCCTACGTTAATGCGTAAACCTGTATGACCTTCAGCGAATACCATTTGGTGATTCTGAGTATAAGGTACGCAGCCCTCGTCGATACACTCCCAATCTTTACAACCTTGTTAACGAGAGACTTGTGGACAATAAATCCAACACCTCCTTGGGACAGATGGTCGCTCTCCCGGTGATAGAACAAGTTGCCGGATTCGAGAATCACCGTGTCCTCCCCCTCTCTTCGGACCTCGGATGATCCTATAATATGCCAGCGCAACTTGTCTATCTCTTCTTTTCGTCAGTCCTCAGGGTGCGTGCATTATATGTTGCCAGGTCGAGTCGTTGTACAGTCTACATGGCATCTGATAAGCACACACAATCCGTTATTTGAATTGCTAGTAATAGAATAAATATAGTGTGTATTTTATTGAAACTTTTAAAATTTTTTCTCTATACTGTACATAAAAATCTACGTAGTACAATATATTATAACTATATATAGTGATTCGAATTACCCCGCTGAAAGAGTGACAACTTTAGCACTTCACTCTGTTAGCTAGTTCAAATTGCCTCAGTAAAGAAGAACGTAGATAATTTACACCGTGGCCCGGAACGCACCATTCGAAAAGAGTAGGTGGAGATTCAGTAGTCCGAACCGCTCGCAGTGTTAAAACGCCGGAAAGGTTGTATGAGTTATTAAAATGGTTTATGTCAATATTTTTTTATTAAATGCATTAAAATAAATTATCCTGTTCTATTTAACTAATTACTGTTACTACTTACTTTTCTAATTTTTAATGTCATTTACTTGCTTTTACGACTTATTCTGTTTCTTAATTACCGCCCTGCTACAAGAAATTTTTTTGTTTATTATACTAAAAATGTTAAAAGTGCAAACAGCTTGTCTACTATACTGTATTCAAGTAGCTTGGTCAAGTAGCATAACATACTTCAATAAAGCAACAGCGGTGGTCTTGAGTCAAGTGGCGTAAGAGGCGACCACTGCAGTTCTGCTGACTTTCTAGAGGTTTATTTTAGAATATTCCTATTAAGATTCAAGAAGTATGTTAAACATCAAATGAATTTTATTTTTTAAAATTAATTAGAAATAAATATTTTTGGTGTTTTTTTTTAATTTAAAATTGAAAATAACTAACCAATTTCAAATAAAGGTCTTTTAGTAATACATCAACTAATTTTATCATTATATAATGGTTATGATCTAAAAACTTTTTTTAAACCTAAAAAGAACGAATGAAGACCAGATGGGGGAAGAGCACAGTGGAAACTTAGCAGTAATTTAAAAGTTTGTCAAACAATAAAAAGCATCACCGAATACTAATCATTACCCGTTTATAAACATTTTATTAGTCCTTACTATCCCATATCATTCCATGGGTGTAAGAGGTGACAGCGTACAGGCAAATGAGCAGACAAATCTAATAATGCATGCAGCGGGACTTATGCAACTTTAATACTGCTCGTATTGAAGAAGCGATCGAGCAGAATAACGGCTCCAAAGTCTTTGCTTGTCTGTCAGAAAGAGCCAACAGTCAAAGCTGAAGACCGAGTGTGGCAGCATCGTTTCCGGAACATCTGAGATTTTGAGTAAGCTTGAGAGGTTCTATGAGCAGCTTTACACATCATTGTTGGATCCACACGCAAGTGTGAGAAATGATCTCAGAGCAAGTCTTATCCGACACTATTCCGATGATATCCCGGACGTCAGTCTGAGTGGCATTGGAATAGCTCTCCAGCACCTTAAACACGGCAAGGTCCCAGGTGAGGATGAAATGACAGCGGAGCTTCTGAAAGCGGGTGGAAAACTGTTACTTAAAGTCATTTAGAAGCTCTTCAATTCCATGCCCAATGGTAGCACTACTTCAGAGGCGTGAATCAGATTGTACAGAAGACCGAAGAGTACAATCCACCACTTTGACTTACGTATATGGACTATTAGATAACCTTTAATTCCGTCGAAATTAGGGCGGTGCTGTAATCCCTTCAGCGGTGCCTAGTTGACTGTCGATATATCGAATTACTGAAGTGTTTGTTCAGTTGAGCTACGATGACTATCCGAGTACAGAACCAGAGTGTGAGAGTACGAAACCTATCCAATTGCAGAAAGGTGCGAAACAAAGTGACGTTATATACCCGAAACTGTTCACCGCGGTAAATACGTTTTAAAGCTACTGGACTGGAAAGGATATGGTATTAACATCAATGGTAATTACATCACTCACCTTCGATTTACCGATGATATAGTCCTTATGGCAGAATCGCCGAAGGATCTTAGCACTATGTTCAATTACCTCAATTATGTCTCCCAACGGATAGTTCTTAAGACGAACATGGATAAAACAAGGGTCATGTTTAATTTCCATGTTACACCTATGTAAGTAGTTGTTGGGAGCACTAAGCTCGAAGTTGTTGACAAGTACGTTTACCTGGGATAAATAGTTCGACTAAGTTAGTCTAACTTCAGCGGAGAGATCAATCGACGGATTCAACTCGGCTGGGCAGCGTTCGTGAATATCGAGATATACCTTAAAGTAAAAAGGGACGCTCCAAGTCGCTCAGCGAGCTATGGAGAGGACTATGCTCGGGGTTTTTATGCATGATAAACTTAGAAATGAATCCTACCTGGTTCTTTTGCGGGTATCCCGCAGTAGAACCAAAGTGACCAACATATACCAACGTATTAGTAATCTGAAGTCGCAATGGCCATACAGCTCGAAGAACCGACAACCTATATGGAAAAATGTTCTCGAGTGGCAGCTTTGTTGTAGGCGTAGTTTAGGGCAACCACCCACTAGATTGAGGGATGACCTGGTAGGATATGCAAAAGGTCCGTGACCGTGACGTGAAAGGACCGTGTTTTGTGGCATTTCTGGGGGAGGCCTATCAGCAGTGGTCTTGTGAAGGGCTGTTATCATGAAGAAGTGACCAGAGAGAAACAAATCAAGTGATGGCAGGTTATCCCCATAAAAAAACTTAAAAAACTGTGATTTTAAGCTTACTTGCCTGTGGTAAATATCCTCCCCCCATCCCTGTTAGGCAATCTTTGGGGGAGGCCTATATTCAGCAGAGGACTTCAATAGGTTGTACTTGTAATGGTTGTATTCAGTAAATCTTTTTTCAATATTAAACAAAAAAAGATAACTTCCGCAGTTATTCACTAAGCAGTAATATTTAAAGTAGCATTACCCTTACACGCGTTGATGATGATGAAAAGAAGATATTTTTCGTAGGGTACATGCAGCTAAGAGCAAAGTCGTTCATCTTAATCACTTTAATAACGCAAGCAGTCTCACTTTTATTTTTAGAGACTAAACTGCGACTGAAAATTTGCTATGATTTTTTTAATGAAACTGAAGTCACCAACAAACTTTCTGTCAAAATGATTGTTAATGGTTACTGAAGTCATTAGACACTGGCAGTCAACTTCAAAGAATGAAGGCTACAGTGACAACACCTCTGAGGACTACCATGGAATTCTTCACAGCCTAATTATATTAGCTATCTAACCCTTTAGACTGGAACAACAATGCAACCATAGATATTTGACAGCAGAAATAGGCAATATAATAAATAGTACCTACCCAATAGGGATCCTTTGTAAAAATGGAATCCACCTAGTAAATGTGGTAATTAAATATTGTTAGCTAATAAAATAATAAAATTGATCCGATATGGGATAATTTTCAATCAAATCCAATATTTCATAAACTTGGGATAAGACCTTCCTCGGCTTTACCTTTTTCCTTTTTCATCAGTCCACTACTGGACACGAGCTTTCCACTGTAGCAATCACAAAGTTTTTAAAGCAGTCAGTCGAAAGATTCTTTTTGACATTTTTTGTAATCATTATTCCTGAGATAGACTTCTGACTTCCAAAGAGAAAGTGCGAGAACAGATCTCAGATTAATTTCAAACACTATAATTTTAGACAGTATACTTCTTTTTAAAAGTCAGCAACGCACCTGCAATTTCTCTGGTATTACGTAGGCAGCGTTAGTCACATTCAGATGAGCTGGATGGTCGTTCATCCGCCCCCCCTTCCATTACTATAAACATATTCATATACACTATAAACACCATCCAATAATTTTTGTTTATTGTTAATTAATATCATATCATATACAGCATCTAATTATAATCAGGTGGACTGTGTGCTCGTTTGTCACCCTTGTATTATAAAAAAACTTGATTAAACTTAAAAGGACTGGCGACGGGATGTGGTTTGTCAAAGAAGCACATGGCCCATCTAATGAATCTAATGAAGGCACTAACGATCCTCATAACAGCTATATCTTCAGGAGTACGACGGTACGCCACAGTACTTGTTCTTGGCTTTAAACAGTACCTTTCTTTTTGTATTTTTAAAAACTTGATGCATTGTAGGAATGTATCCTTCTTAGTTTTAGAAACATGTATACATGGACAAAATATATAGACCCAAAAAATATTATTAAATCAAATTTACACATTGCGGTTATGCCATTTTACCAACAATTACGTTTGCACTCCACACCACAGTACGTTAGCGTATAATATTTAAATCATATTCCACAAAATGTCAAATGATGATATAGATAGGGCTCACGTGCTATGTGCACCTGACAAGGAAATTAAAAAAACTGTATGCATCTAAGACGAGGCAACAAATAAATTGTTAAACCTTATGCAGCCTTCCAAAAGTTATCTATTTATGGTGCTTGTATTCAATACTGTGCTTAGCTTAGGTAAGAAAATGAAGTATCGCCTAAAAGTCATATATTCATTATATTCCTTGTTGAACATACGGTGTTGAGAACCCGTGTAATTTTTGTGTGATAAATATAGGGAATTCAACCTCAAGCTGAGGGAAATATTTTTTCAATAAACAAATCGGTAATTTTCGGGTCTAAATAGAAATATGATTACATTGTAAAATAGATAATTCAAATACAGAATAATGAGCAATTTGAAATAGTGACACAAATAACAAAAGCAGAAAAATATTCACACATTTTTTGCAGTGTAATGGCAGCAGAATTTCGTATAGTGGGTTCTTAAGACTGTGCATGTGCATCGGAAAGTTCTCCTGTAGGTAAAGTTATTTGGTTTATTGTTGTTATGAAACAGAGAGTAGCGTTAACAGTACCAGATGTCGCAGGTTGCTATGATATCTGGTACTGAGATTGCCAATACAAATCCTTCCTAAAATGGAAACGTGTGTTCAGCAGATGACTGTTACGGGTTGTCAAAGAAGAGTAAGAAGACAAAGTTTTTTTTTAAATATATAAATTTTAGGAATCTATGTTTATACATACACATAAACATATAAATTAAATTAAAGTGTCTGTCTGTAATATGTAATACGTAAATGTATTTTATTGAGCTGAAATATTTACTTACACGCCATAAAGAAACTCGTAGTAAATAAAATAAAATAAAATATTCTCTGTGTGTCCGAAATGTTTGGAATGGCTGAACAGTTAATGATGAGACTTCATCAACAGATGTAGCTAATACCAGAAATGATCTAGGCTAAATTTAATTTGAAAATAATTCTTAAGAAACAAATATTAATAAAATTAATGATACCTAGGCTGCACTAAAAGTATCGGGAATGGAATATTTCCACTGTTCCTGTCATATTAAAATCTTTTTAATTGAAAACTTCTTGGTTTTAAAAATCGAATACCATTTATTTATTAAAAAAAAGATTCTCGGTCTTATAACAAGGATTTGTCAAATTTGTTTAGTCGTTGAGAAAATGGAATTGACTCGAGAAAATTCAAGAGCGATGATTTATTATGAATTTCGAAGTGGTCAACACAAAAACAGTATGTTGACCGGATGATTTCTGCATTTGGTGATAAAGCCCCATCCAAAACCACAATTTATCGCCGGTTTGCTGAATTTCAACGTGGACGTGTCAAGCTCAGTGATGATCCCCGTCAAGGTCGTCCAAAAACTGCAGTCACCCAAGAAAACGTTGATGCTGTGCGTAAGCTGATTGAGGAAAATCGACATGTGACATACTGCGAAATTCAGGCAACTTTAGACATTGGCATGAGTCAAATACAAATAATCTTGCATAAACAATTAGGTGTAAAAAAGTTGTTTTCCCGATGGATACCGCATTCGCTCTGTGAAGAGCAAAAAGCGGCTCGCGTTACTTGGTGCGTCAGAACTCTCGAAAAATTCCACACAGGATCCTCAAATGCTGTATACAACATCTTATCAGGTGACGAATCCTGGATATACGCGTACGAACCCGAAATAAAAACCAGTCACGAGTTTGGGTGTTCGAAAATGATTAACTCATCATCATCACAGCCAACAAAAATTGTTCGTTCACGGAGTGTTGCAAAAAAAATGGTGGCCACGTTTGTCTTCAAAACCGGCCATGTTACGACTATTCCTCTTGAGGGACAAAAAACGGTATGCCAGCATTTGTTTGTCTGTTTGTAAATCTAACTTACGTACAAAGTATCTAGATCACCCCTGTGGATAATTCGAACAGATATGGTTTTGATGTTAAAAGTGTAATTCAAGAATTTGAATCACTTAAATACTCTGAAATAAAATTTTCATTCGTAGCCATAAATGAAACATTAGTGAAAAATATAATTACTTCTACAGCTGCTAATGCGGCTAAAACTGATGGATTCTCCGTGGTGATGTTAAAACTTACACTTCCATATTCTTTATCAACAACAGTAGCGATAATCAATAAATCTATATTGGAAGGAGTATTTCTAGAATCTTGAAAATATACCATCTTCACTCCGGTTCTTAAAAAAATCAAATAATATATACCAATTAGCATTCTTCCTGCCCTATCTTAAATAATTGAAAGATTCGTTCATTCTCAAATTTTACTATATCTAGAAAGTAATCAAGTAATACCTAACTACCTGTGATTTAGTTTGGTTTCTGAAATAATCATAGTGCAGTATCAGCTCCCTTAAATATTACTGATGATATTCTTGCTGCACCCAACGAACAATTATAGAACAATTATAGTCTTGCTAGATTTCAGCCACGCCTTCGATTGTATTGATACATCTGTCCTATTGGCATTAAAACTTGACCTTGCCTAAGAACCTGTATGATTAATGCACAAAGGTTGTGGCAAAATAGTAGGAGTAATGGATTTCCCGTTACAACTGAGTCACAGACCGTTTTGTTAAGCTGTTTATTTATATTTAATATTGTACATTTTTTGTGAAAAATATATACTTTTTATTTATTTAAAATAAAAATAAAATAACAAAGTAAACCGACAGTATTAAACAAAAATGCTATGAACTTTTAATAACTAGAAAAATCCGGTGTTATAAAATTCACTCAACTTTTTCTTTTAACTTGACAATGGATTTTCCTTCAAACAAACTGAGACGGAACGTTATATTCAAAAGCAAAAGAAGACATTGTCTCGCTGCTAATTGGGTAAAAATGAGAGAATAAATTTATAGCGAAACTATAGGATAGGCTTTTGACGCTATTATCCCTCAAATGATTTTATTACTAATCGTAAACGTAGGTATAAGGTTGCATATAGAAATACATTCCGAGATTAGGGTAAAATATGTGAAGTTTTTTTAAATACCTATCTTTTTTACGAGGACTGACGGAAATCTCTGGCCAAATTCGGCAAATGATGAGAATTCTGCAGGCAAATCCCACAAGTGGCTAATACAGTACAACGTTAGCGTGATGATAAGAATGAACGAATGCAACGAAGAATAAACGCGTACGTGCTGGTTTACTTTTAGAAAGTAATATACCTCTTTATGAACTTAAAGGGTTGATAACGTGATTGTATGTGGTAATACTAAAACTACAATTTAAATTTAGTCTAAAATAAATATGAATAAAAGAATAAAAATATATTGGTTATGTGAAGCAAATGGGAACGTTATATGACAAACGCTTTGGGAATATCTTTGTTTTTTTTTTAGTTCGACCCACTTGTATTATTATTCGAGGCGTTATGTGAAACGGGTTTAAAAATTACCACGTTCATAGGGAAAATATATTGTATACTAAGAATGAAGAAAACCATATTTTGTGTTTTAAAGAAAAAGATGTAGAAATATTCCTTGAAGTTATTATAATGTAAGAATGGAAATAATGAATATAAAAATCATGTTTTCAGTACACACGCGGTAAAAGTAACCCCTTCAGAAAACTTCCATTACTGATCATGACACTTCAAGAGAATGTAGAGTATCAGAAGTAAAATAATTGTAGGATTTATTTATTACGATATTGTTATCATGTTTCAAAGTTATTTTTCGTTTTATTTTACACAATAATATAACACATTAAACAGACTTGTGGCGGCGCTGTCGTCGCACCGCTAGCGAATCACACCAAAGCCTAAATCATGCTATCAAAATTCCGAATCATAAACAGTATATATACAACATCTCCGAACTATCACACGGAGTGTCGGCCGCTCCTCGGGCAGAACACCTTGCCCGGCGGGAGATCTCCTCTTTTCCCTTCCTCGGCCACAGTGACTTCCCTAGCGTATCAATTCTCAATTAACTTACATTGTACTCGTAGTTAATTTCACCTTGTAAATATATCTGTAGTAAAGATTATTTGTTACAACGAAATAACATTACTTCATTTGAGTCAGTTAATTCAACGTTTTTAAATGTCCACAAGTGGCGTATGGTTACTAAAGCTTAAAATATGTAAATAATAGGACTCATGTATATTAAGTAATCTATATTATTGCCTCGGAGGCTAAATCCATTAGATGTATATGTTTGTATCTTTTTAGAAACGCTTTTTCGTTTCAACGAGTTTGAAATCACAATAATTTTAAAGAATTTTTACTTTAAAAGTAACGAATCATTAATAACAAGACTTTCTAGTTATTATTCTATTTATATTAGTTCTAGCTATTACCTTTACTTAAGTAAGGAATTTTGTGATGGCACCAAGCGGCAAATAAAGATCGAAGCTATAATTAGCGCACAATATTATATTATTATACTTAGTAACACCGCGTAGTGGTGGTGTAAGAATAGTTATTACCCTGTATCGCCCGTGACTATGATAAGAGGTGACAGAAGGAAATAAACTAGGAGATGGTCAGCAGCGTCAACCTAATAACAACAAAAATAAAAACTGCAGTTGCCAACCCGCCTGTAAAGTGCTCTGTAACTGCTCTATAAGGCAATCGATGGGAGAAGCCCATGTTCTGCAGTGAACTTTAATAAGCTGTAGTGGTTACCACCATAATTTGCGCTCGCGGATATAACTTATCCGTAACTGATGTAATATTTTTGAGATAAGCTCGGAGCTAGGATAGAATGTAGTAAAAGTAAAAAAAGTGTGTAAGTAAAAAAAACTCTTGCAATCTTCGGGAGTGACAGACCGTAGTAGTGGAAGCGTTCGTTATAAATTTCACGAAACACAATCATCAAAGGTTCAATTCCCACTAGCACCAATGATATTGTTAACAACAATTTTGTCTCAGTCGCTTATTAGTCACGTGTTCGACGGTAAAAGAAAACAACATGAGGAAACCTGCATGTCTAAAGAAATAAAAATATTTCGAAAACAAGCGAAGTTCGCTATTATACACTGGAGCTGCTTTGCGGACTAATTGTGCCATTACCTTCTCTGAAACAAGAGGAGGTCAGAGCTAACTCTGGGACGTATAACGGCTGTAATCTAAACTTTTAAGCAATGGTGGTGAAGTGATGAATAGGGATAACATCAATGAGCATCTTACTAATCGCTTTATATAAAAGTTTATTGTAAGCAGAGCAGATCAAGTGGTAGCCCAGATGGTTAACGCTCGCTGTAAATATAACAGAACGCGAGTAACCCGGGTTCGATCCCCGCCGGCACCAATAAAATTGTTAACTGCAATTTTAAGTACTGATTTACCACGTGCTTGGCGGTGAAGGAAAACATTGTGAGGAAACCTGCATCTCTGAGGAGTAAGAAAAAAAAATATTTCGAAAATATGTGAAGTTCGCCAACACGTATTAGGGCAGCGCGGCGGACACTTCCTTGCCCTAAAACCCTCTCAGAAATGAGGGGAGGCCTATACCCAGCAGAAGGATATAGGCTGTAACTTTATTTTTACTTTTTTACAATAGTCTCTATAAATTATGTCTTCAATCTTTTGTTCGATGCAGTCTCGGGGCATCTTTACTACTCAACGCCTTGATCACGATTTCTGCGACGATACAATACGACTAAAAGGTTAAGTTTATATTACTAATTTGTTTTTGTATTTCATTTTAATTGGGTCATGTAGATTGTGCAGTTTTAGATTATTTATTTTAAGCATTCGAATGTCGGGGTCATTTTGTCCAATATGGCGCATCTGTCGAGCATTTTCCGAAGTACTAAGTAAGTAAAGTATTCAAAGTATATATATATATATATATATATATATATATATATATATATATATATATATATATATATATATATATATAACATAACATAACATAAACACTCACGCCTGTCACCCAGAGGGGTAGGCAGAGATTACGGACTTCCATTTGGCACGATCCTGACATACCTCTTTCGCCTCCTTTACATCCATATATCTACGCATACATGCTCGTCGGTTAAGGGTACTTCTAACGTGGCCCATTTTCAAAATATCGCCAATTTGGTCGACAAACTTTTTTCTAGGGCGTCCCTTCCCGACTCGGCCGTTCACATCTGCCATATAAATTTGCTTTGTCACTCTTTCATCATTCATTCTTTCTACGTGACATTCATATATATATGTTACAAATAGTTTGCTATCACTCGATGCCATATCATGCCGTTTGACAGATGCGTATATTATTTGAGACGCCAGAATATGGAGTTTGGGCAGACGAGGGGATAATAGATTATTTTTATTTTTCAGACACTGAACGCCACAGTGGTATTATTATGATTATGATCTTTCAATGCTTCATAAGAATACTTTGGTTTTTAACTGCGCAAAACATAATAAATAATAATGCAAATAACCTGCCAGTGTGCCATGTAGTGGCTGTGTGACCCATTACCCCATATCGTCCCGTGGGTGACGTAAGAGGCACAGAAGGAAACTGGAACAGGATATGTGTAGCAGCATCTTTCTTGCAAAAACTCAAAATAATTAAACTGCGGTTACCAAACCGCCTGCCAAATTGTGTGATACAGCCAAATCCTGTAATCCATGCAATGATTTAGAAAAAAAAATTCACTATATAGTTCTCAACCTACAGTTTTAAATGGCGAGAGAAACTGATCAAATTATTCGTTAGTATCTTATTTTTATTTTGAATTATTACAGAGGAAAAAGTGTCATATGATGTACCTATTGTAACGCTTCCCCCCTCTCTCATAATAATAAATATATTAAATACTAAATGTATTATATTCCCCTTTACATAATAATTATATATATTTGTGACCAAGATTAATAAAATATGTTTTGATCTTTCTAAATGATCTTTCTAAAGGTTTAATAATAGGCCGTTTGTAATATTTTTGGCGTGATCGTCTTAGTTAGGACCCTTATATACGTTGTGTTTGTTTAGTAACTTAGTTCTTTTAGGTGTCTTTTGGAAGAATGAATATTCACTAGAACAATTGAAAGCTGTTGGTAGTGCCTTATAAGCTAAGTGAACCCCGTTCACGAAGACAGAGCTCGAGAAAGGTTAAGAATATAAAACGTTCCTATTCCACTTGTATGTGGTTTACATTATTAATTTATTATTATTTATCCCTTCCCGCTCGGAAAACGCTCAAAATATATTTATACAAAATACCCGATACAAGGGCTTCGCTCTCCTACATTTATTTAAAAAATGTAGGGGAGGCGCCACACGGCCCCACACACGCCGTGCATGGTGAGCGCCAACCATTTTGATGCACTCCCCCCCGAAGGGAACGCTAATTCGGGAACTGGACCGTAGTCCACAGCAAAATAACTGGCGAACCAGTAAAAGAGGCTTGGCCACTTGTTAGTGCGTAAGCACAAACATCGACCGAAGTCGCGCATGTCAATGCGTAAACAGAATACGAACGAATCCAGCCACAGCGAATGTACGTCACACGGTTTAGGCAAATAGGCACACTGGCCGTAAACCCTCCGTGAGCGCCACCACCTGCCAGACCGCCGCGCCTGCAGACGTGATGTAAGTGTATGGCATCACCACCAATTGCATGATAAGGACGGCTACTAGCCGCAGAGCGTGTCATGAGTCTATCGCTCACCTCAAGGGAATGGGGTCCCACGTTGTGCGACTTTCGGCCGCAGCCTTGAGAGTCTCCTCAGATCCTCCCGCCAGCTACCACCCGCATGAGGTCGACACATATGCTCCACCAACCAATACAACGGCAGATATAGCCAAAAGGCAGTTATAAGATAAGAGTAATAATTCGCCATCAGAAAGGGTTTGTGTCACTGACGTTGAGTAAATGCATTTTTGATCATGTTTGTCTTACCCACCAACAAGTTGCCTTCAATCATTCAAAGGTTGGAAAGTTTATTTATTTATTTATAGAAATCCCTCGGTTAACAAAAACAGAGTAGGTAGAAAACAATTAAAAAATAGGAAACCATTTATGGGTTTTCGCGAATAGTGGCACTATATAAATAATTGCATGCGATGAGTTACCGACAGCTAATAGGACACTGTCGCACCAACTGTAAGCTTAGCTAAGTAACATCGTGCATTAAATAACTAAACATTACGGATTAACAAAAGCAAAAAATATAAAAATAAAATAAAATAAAAAGAAATGAGAAAGATCATCAGCTGGAATTGAAAAAAGGCTTACTCAGAACTCGTCTCGCCGAAATGATACTTGTGTTGAATAGGTCTAAGTTAAACAGTTGGGATACAATATTAAAATTCTTGCTCGCACGGTACATATAACTATTCTGCCTATAATTAGTCTTTGCAGCGGGAAGTGATAGTGGGACCTTTCGTCTAACATTTTTTGGAATTTTGATATTTAACTTCTCAAGTAGATCTGGACAGTCGATCTCGCTTGAAGCTATCTTAAGTAGAAAGGTAATATCTGCTATTTGCCTTCGCATTTCAAGTGGTAAGAGGTGGAACTTTCTACACTTATCATGGTAGAGGTTAGAGTTGTAGCGGTCATTTACTCGGTAGCAAAGGTGTTTAATGAATTTCATCTGGATACGTTCAATTCGAGATATATAGGTTTTATATTGAGGGTTCCATATCTGTGATGCATATTCCAAAATACTTCTTACGTAACAACAATACAAAATTTTCAATGTTTTAATTTGTTTAAAGTTTTTAGAGCAACGCATCACAAACCCTAGGGCTCTGGCAGACCGGCCAATGATATTTTCGATATGTTTATCGAACAGAAGTTTCGAGTCGTGTATAACTCCCAAGTCGCGTACGGAGTAATCTCTGGACAACGATTGGCCTCGAATCTGGTAATCGTACAGCAATTTATTAGGTTTACGGCTAAATGTAACAACTGAGCATTTTGTAGGATTGAGATACGAGATGGTGATAGGTACAATAATCAAGTAAGTTGCTCAAGTCATTTTGTAATGCTTCTGCGTCCTTTAATGAAGAAATATTTAAAAAGATTTTCATGTCATCTGCGAAACATAATAGATGAGCGTTACACAGACAGTTGTTAATGTCATTAACAAAAATAGCAAAGAGTAAAGGTGCCAGTAGCGAGCCCTGGGGAACACCATTAGGGATCTTAACCCAGCTAGAAATGTAATTATTTACCACTACAGCTTGTGTTCTGTTATCTATATACGAGGAAAACCAGCGAAGTAAATCTCCGCATATGCCAATTATTCAGTTAAGCTTGTATAGGAGGCGACTATGGTTAATCCGGTCGAAGGCCTTACTGTAATCAGTATAGATGACATCACAGAGATCATATAACAGAAATATAATTGTGTTATTTGGGGGGGGCCTACTTCGGCAAAGCTACTCAGGCGTGAGTCAAACTAAGACGCAGAGAGCGCCATTGAGAATAGCGTCCCACTAAACAACCATCGCAGAGACGCAATGCTGCAGAACGCAACAAACATCAATACGACTATCGTCGGGCTTACACCATCCTAAGATCCCCCATACATCCCAGCAGACATCACCACCCGCATACCTCCATCAACCAGAACCACAAGAGTGCGTCGAATCAGGCGCAGCACACTCGCAGATCCATCACAAGACGCAGTACCGCAAGTAGCAGTAAGCATCAATGCAACTATCATACGGATGGCGCCCCCCTCACAACACACCCACCTGACCCCTATCGATTTTGGTAACAAAGTTTTTGTTGTTGTTATATAAAAAATATCACCTACGTATCATAGTAGCACGCTACTAAGACGCCAATGAACAAAACTCCACGTATCATAGCGCTAATGCACTAAGACATGAAGTTGAGTATGCCTGTTACACTTAAAAGTGCTACCAAACACACTCATCATCCCAATCCGAAATATAGACGACGCATCGCTATACGCTACTACGCCGCCCACAAACGGTATGGGTGTGCGATGTCCACGGGAAAGCCGTATTGCTACATAAAACCCGCTTCCCACCGGCACTAAGATATTTTTTGTTTATCTCCGTCGACCAGAACCACAAGAGTGCGTCGAATCAGGCGCAGCACACTCGCGGATCCATCACAAGACGCAATACCGCAAGTAGCAGTAAGCATCAATGCAACTATCATACGGATGGCGCCCCCCTCACAACATATCCACATGACCCCTATCGATTTTGGCAACAAAGTTTTATTGTTGTTATAAAAAAAATATCACCAACGTATCATAGTAGCACGCTACTAAGACGCCAATGAACAAAACTCCACGTATCATAGCGCTAATGCACTAAGACATGAAGTTGAGTATGCCTGTTACACTTAAAAGTGCTACCAAACACACTCATAATCCCAATCCGAAATATAGACGACGCATCGCTATGCGCTACTACGCCGCCCACAAACGGTATGGGTGTGCGATGTCCACGGGAAAGCCGTATTGCTACAACAACCCGCTTAGTACCGGCGCTAAGATGTTATTTGTATACCTCCATCGACCAGAACCACAAGAATGCGTCGAATCAGGCGCAGCACACTCGCAGATCCATCACAAGACGCAATACCGCAAGTAGCAGTAAGCATCAATGCAACTATCATACGGATGGCGCCCCCTCACAACACACCCACATGACCCATATCGATTTTGGTAACGAAGTTTTTATTGTTGTTTTATAAAAAATATCACCAACGTATAATAGTAGCACGCCACTAAGACGCCAGTGGACAAAACTCCACGTATCATAGCGCTAATTCACTAAGACATGAAGTTGAGTATGCCTGTTACACTTAAAAGTGCTACCAAACACATTCATCCCAATCCGAAAGATAGACGACGCATCGCTATGCGCTACGACGTCGCCCACAAACGGTATGGGTGTGCGATGTCCACGAGAAAGCCGTATTGCTACAACAAACCCGCTTACCACCAGCACTAAGATGATATGTCTAGGACACATCTGTTAGCGAGCCCAAGTTTACCTCGGACCAATTGCTCGTGAAGCAGCATACACGCCACCATAATATTCCTTTTCAAGTTCCTAATAAGGACTAGTCATTTTGCTACAGTACTAGGAGCAGTCGGTCACCCGACCACTCCATACAATGCTTATGCATCAAGGAGACCTCCTATAATATTGCTTTTGTATCATAGACCTTACTTTCATAAGGCATGCATATATAGGATGCGAACCCATGACCCTACTATTGTAATGCAAATTCATCATGGAAATCTTCTATAGTATTGCTTTTGTATCATAGACATTACTTTCATAAGTCATTAATATATAGGGTTCGAACCCACGACCCTACTATTGTAAAGCATATTAATCATAGAGACCTTCTATAGTATTGCTTTTGTATCATAGACCTTACTTTCATAAGTCATTAATATATAGGGTTCGAACCCACGACCTTACTATTGTAATGCAAATTCATCATGGAGACCTTCTATAGTATTGCTTTTGTATCATTCTGAGTTTATTATCATAAGTCCCTAATATGGGACTAGTCATTGTGCTACAGTACTTCAGGCAGTCGGGCTCCCGACCACCCCATATATATGTACAATGCAGGTATGTATCTCCGGCAGCTCCTCTATACAAAACATCTATACATGAACACCTTCCATAACTTAGGGAACTTTTTTTTATACACGAACTCCTTCAACAACTTAGGAAAATTTTCTTTTATACATGAACTCCTTCCACGACTTAGACAATTTTCAACAAATTTTCTAATTATCTTATAAATGTTATTTATCTTAATTTTTATAATATTTTCGACTTGTATTTCTATTAATTATCTAATTTTAAATATTTTTTCAAGTTTTTAATAAATTTATTTATTATGGAAGACAATATTTTGCCTTTAATTTACTATGTTATTGGTCTAATGTCTGAAATGTATTTATATTAACTTTATGGTTATTAATGTAATTTTATTGTTTAATATATATCTTTTAAGACTATTTTTGACGCCCCTTTATATTGAATTTAATTATTAATAATAATATTGGGCCGTCACACTATGAAAACACTACATGATAAATTGGTTTTTATTTATCGAGGACTGCTTTATAAAAAATATTTTCATATTATTTAATTTTATTGTTGGCAGATGCAGCTCACGTGAATATTATCCTTATTTTGGAAAGAGGGTTGTGCTTACAATTTATAATTTGCGCTCCAGTGACGCGATATTAAATAACTTTCAACAGTACTTATAGCTAGCTAGGTATATTGGAAAACCTGGTATATTTGTGTCAAAAACAATAGCATAATTGGAAAGTATTCTTTTATACATGAAAATCGAAAATTGTCGTACGTTTCTTTTCTAAAATTAGGACATTTAAACGTATAATTGTATGGATTCTGTGCTATAAATAAACAAAAAAAAAGTTATGAAGTCAAAATCGAACGACGCGTTCAAAAATTATAGCCAATTCAAAAATGACTAAATAATCGTTTTCTTCCTGAGATAACTTTTAAATTCTTCAGTCTATCGATTCAAGATATGATTAACAAATTTTGTACTTAAAAAATAAAATTAGAATGACTCAATATAAATCAAAATTGAACAAGGCGTTCAAAAGTTATAGCTATTAAAAAAATAAAATTTTTTTTTTTTTTTTTTATTTTTTTTTTTTTTTTTTATCTTCACGCACAAACCATAACGGGGTAGTCAGAGAGAACAGGTCGACAAATGTCACGATCCTTACATACCTCTTTCGCTTCTTTCAGGTTCATTAACTTCTTCATACATGCACGTCTAGGTATCCGAGTACTCTTGACCTTCCCCTCTTCGAGCAATTTGCTCACATGGTCTTCGAAAGTTAGTCTCGGTCTACCTCGACACCTTTTAATATTTACTTTCGCTCTATATATTTTCTTCACCATTCGGTCTTCACTCATTCGCTCAACGTGCCCAAACCATTGGAGTACGCCCCTATCAATTTTTGTGATAAGGTCATCTTTCAATCCTGCCATATTGCGAATCTCTTCGTTTCGCTTTCGATCGGCTATGGTAACGCCACACATTTTACGAAGAGATCGCATCTCCACTGCATTCAACTTGCTTTTATGCTTCTTCTGGCATACCCAGGTTTCGCTGCCATATAACAAAGTCGGTACCAACACTTTGTTATGTATTGCAAGGCGTGCACTCTTCACCACGCCTTGCCTTTTGACTAATGCATTCAGGGCACCATTGACTTTGTTTCCGGCAGCGACACGCCCATCCACATCTAAATCAAATCTTCCATCCCGGCTGAAAGCACTCCCCAAGTATACAATTTCATTTACCTGTTCTAGACATTCCTGATTTACCCATATTTCACATTTCGTTCTCTCTTCGTCCTTTTCAAATACCAGAACCTTAGTTTTATTAGCATTCAAACGGAGACCTTTAATTTCACATTCCTCTTTCATACACGTGACTAATGCCTGCAGTTCTGCTTCTGATGGTGCAATAAGCACTGCATCATCAGCATACAGCAGACAATTAACTTTTATGTCACCCAATTTCACACCCAAACAGCTATTTTTCAGCTTACTGTAAACAGCTGTCGAGATACAGTATGAACAGCCAGGAAGACATGACACAACCCTGTTTTACGCTCGCTTGGACGCTAAACATGGGTGACAGGTCATGCCCTACACAGGCTTTAAAGTCATAGTAAAATGACTACACAGCCCTTAACAATCGACCATCCACACCATATCCCGGCAACAATTCCCACATTTTCTTCCTTATAACCTTATCAAATGCTTTCTCCAGATCCACAAAAGCACAGAAAATCCTCTGGTTAACACTCAGAAGCTTTTCCGTGATCATGCGGAGAGAAAACATTTGATCCGTGCATCCTCTTCCAGGTCTAAATCCGCATTGTGCCTCCCATAAGAATCTTTCCGATTTCTCTTGCATCCTACGTGTCAAAACCTTCGAGTAAACTTTACTTGCTAAACTGGTCAAGCTGATCGCCCGATAGCACCCACAGTCAAAATGTGAACCTTTACCTTTATATAAAGGCACAATGACCGCGGATCGCCAATCAACCGGGACATCTCCCGTCTGCCAGCACAAATTGCACAGCAAACGAAAGCTGTCCCAGACGCGAGGCCCACCGTACTTGATCATTTCAGCAGTAACTCTGTCTAGTCCCGCAGCCTTACCACATTTCAAAATTCGAATCGCACGTTCAATCTCTTTCATGCTGATGACCTCAGTGTCATCGAGGTCCGTGTCTGGCGTGCCAGTCATGGCGTCACACCCGGATCCTTCACTAAGATCATGACACGCATACATTTCTCTATAAAATTCACTACATCGCTGCATGACGTCCGGTTTTTCTGAGAGGACGTCATTGGTTTGAAAGCACTTTGTTATTCTTGCTGTCGTACCACTCCGGGGCCTTCCAACCTCTTCCCAGAAGAGTTTGGACTTTTCCTTAAAGTTGTGCGACAACCTCTCGTCCGCTTCTATTCTACACCTTTCACGTACTTCCTCAATCAATATTTTCGCATTAACTTTCTGCAGCTTGTATCTTTCTTTCATCTTCTCTCTCATATGCTTATCCTTACTAGAGGCCAAGTAGTCTAACTATGCTTTTTTCTTCTTTTTTACAGCTTCTCTCACTTCATCATTCCACCATGCATCTCTGCTTTTACTACTACCTCTTTTTGTCGTTCCACATACTTCTTCCGCTGCACTTACCATTCCATTCCTAAGGTTCTGCCATGTTCTCTCCACACATTCTTTCCTGCCATCGATGGTGTCAAGCTTTTCGGCTACCCTCGTGTGATATTTGTCCCTAGTATCCGCTTCCTGAAGCTTCCAGCTTCGGATGCGACAGACCGACTGTGGTTCTGTTACTGCCGTCTGGTATAGCGCTACCAACCCGCGAACAAACCCCTAAATCTAGTAATTACTAGATAGTGATACGATCCCAGGTCAGCACCCCTGAACACTCGTGTATCCATCACCTGTTTTCGCAGTCGGTCATCCACCAGGAACAAATCAATCATACTTCTCTCATTCTTTCTTTCTCTAGTGTACATGTGGATTTTTCCTGTGATTAAACATAGTGTTTGTCACAAGAAGACCCATTTCCTTGCATACAGCCAGTATAAGCTTGCCAGCATCATTAACCCTTTTATCGCCAAACTTTCCGAGCACCGACTCGTATCCTGGTCGAGCGATACCTACCCATCCATTCAAATCACCACATGCAACAGTTCTTTCGTTTCCCTTAACCAAATCTAGAACTTCTCTTACATTCTCCCAAAACTTTTCCAGCTCAGCCCTGGACGACGAAGCTACCGGCGCATAAACAGCCAAAAGGAATAACTTCGTCAGTCCCAGTTTAAAGCGAATCCAGAGAAGTCTTGAGTTCACAACCTTGTATTCAGTCATAAGATCGACCAACCGGGACGACAACAGCACCCCCACTCCCTGGCAGGCGTTCTCGCTTTCCGGGACTCCGGACCATATAGCTAACGTCCCACCAGGGAGCTCTTCAGTACCACTGCCTTTCCGTTTGGTCTCCGATATACACACGACATCTAATTCTCTTTCTTTCATTATTTCGATCAACTCATTCATCTTATCTCTCATGCCCCCTCTAACATTCCACGTGCCAACTCTGCACTCCGTCCTCCACCTTCCGCCGTGTCGGGCTGTGCGTGACGGGTGGCGGTCCCCATCGCCGCTTTGCGAGCTGCATTCCACACCAACGGGGACGAGCTGGTGTGCGTCGCCTTGGGGGGACGCCCTAACTCCCGTTTGCATGGGTGCGCAGCTGTGTAGAATTGCAGCCCTGAAAAGGGCTGGCAGGGGTCGCGACGAGCACGCTTCTACAATGACCCCCAAATATAAATAATCGTCTTTTTATATTACTTTTGAATTTTTGAGCTCCAAGAGCTCAAAAATCAACCAGTTTGAAGAATGTCAAGCATTGCGAGCTCTTAAAAAGCGTAAAGTTCCAGGGTTGCCCTACCTTTCAACCACTTTTCCCATTTTTCACGAAAAAAATTTGACTTAATGGTAGAAACGTCATTAAAAATAATGTGTAAAATAGTTGAATAATGGGCCTATATATACAACCAAACCTTCAAAAATTTACCACATACGAGTAGTGATGATGATGATGAGTAGTAAACCTCTTCGAAATTAATTAAAAGTTACAATAATCAGTGTTTGTGCCCCAAGACATACTAAAGATCAAACGAATATTTTGATGACAGTAAGAAATATATTATGTTTCAACGGAGACTAGCCATTTGCGCAGGACTGGATTAAAAGTGACCGAGTGTATGCACACAGGTGCACACTCTATTCCCTCACTCTTATATTTAGATGAGACGGTAATATGACATGATCGGAGAGAGTAACACCGCCTGTAAAACTTCATGACTCAGGACTACTACTAAAAATTACTTGTCAGAAAAACTCAGTAATTAATTTTGTTCTGGGATCTCAATATCGTCGCGTTTACGACATCTAGACCACAGAGGCAAACAAATAAGAAATGTTCGTAATATACTCGTACGTTGTAATGCTAAGAAAAGTTGATACGGTAAGTTAACAGATTTGCAAGTGGTTCATATATAAAGTTCAAGATATTCTCCGCAAATTTTGTATACACGAATCTTTATGTGAGTAAAAAGTTGATATATTTACTTTATGTTACAACCTTTTTATTTCAATTCTGTTCAATAAAATAGTAGAATTAGGCTTTATATTTTTTATAGATCCTTTACTCACAAACCACATTTTAAATGTGTCTTACAACAGAATGTGTCTTATAACAGAAGTAACTAACATTAAAATCACTTTAAGCTTTCGTAAAATATCTGATGTAGTACTGAGATTTTTTTTAATTCAAGTAATTACTTACGTAATTATTTTTAGAGAATGTCTCAAGAAGAATCAAACTTTAATTCCAACAATTTTTTATCTACTTAGAATTTAAAAGTGATATCCGTGCTTTGCTTTTACCGTAATGAAATTTTGTGAGCTAAGTCCGCCGAAGTGAATAAATCCATTAAGTAAATGGTTCGACCATAAATCGCAATTAGTTTTTAATTTTGTAGATGATAAAAATACGCAAATGTAATTATTATGCTATACAAAACGTGGACGGGTGTAGCACTAACTTCTTTTTAGTTTTGAGTTATGTATACTAGGGACAAACATTAATCTTAAAATGATATTGATATAATTTAAAATTAAAAGCAGCATATACCATATATTTTATAAGAAGTTATGTTCAAGACAGTGGTAAGAAAGAAAATATGGCTGAGCTGGAACGTTGCGTTGCTGCACTGAAGGATTGAGTCTTTTGTTCTGAAAAGGACCAGGCTTTCACAGAATATCAGTTGAAAATATAATCACATTTTTTTTATTTAAGTCCTCAAAAATGAGTCAAAATGCAGATAGCATCTTTTAGATACATCATTAATCGAGTTAAAATATATGCGTCTATGGGTCAGAGCATTAAATTTTAATTATTAATCAGAAAATAAATTTATATACCGGAGCCGTGGTAGCTCAGATGGTTAGCGCTCGCTGTAAATTTCACAATACGCGAGCAAACCGGGTTCGATCCCCGCCGGCACCAATGAAATTGTTAATTGCAATTTTAAGTGCTGATTTACCACGTGCTCGGCGGTGAAGGAAAACATCGTGAGGAAACCTGCATGTCTGAGAAATAAAATAAAAAATATTTCGAAGACATGTGAAGTTCGCCAACACGCATTGGGGCAGCGCGGCGGACTATTTCTTGCCCTAAAACCCTCTCAGAAATGAGAGGAGGCCTGTGCCCAGCAGTGGGACGTATATAGGCTGTAACTTTACTTTTTTACTTTAAATTTATATACATAATATACATATATTTTATCTATAGAAACAATGATCAGTCAATCACATAGATTTTAAACACAGCGGTAATTATCAAATACTGCCTCAGATTGTTAACCACCCTTAAATATTATTGCAATGCTTGTGTTTGAAACAAAACGAAGACTCAAACCCTTACCAACCTAAGTCTGCTCGATGTAAAGCTTAAGCTTGCGATAAGATACCAAAGGAATCAGTGTGTGACATGGCAGGACATCTAGAACCCAACCTGAAAAAGGTTTTGTACGACTGTTGGTTAATATTAAGAACTTCGATATCGAATCGAAGAACTTCGACAACAATCACCTACTAAATAGTCATGTTATGTCACTAAGCTACGTATGCTAGTCACGTGATTTTCGATTACTCTGATGAAACTTTGATAGAAATATTAATTCATGCGTTGATTTCTTTATTATATCATATCAAAGTCCAGTGCTGAACATGCACCTCTCCCGTTGATTACCTCATAGAGAGAATATTTATTTTGCCATAATTTCCAGCATTTGGAAACCGTAGTATTTTATTATTTTGAGCCGTTATTAGGAAGTCTTAGGCATCTGATAGATGATAGAGTGTACAAAATTTTGCGTCAGGTTAAAATACCCTGAATTACGACGAGAAGTAGTCTAAAAGGTGCCAAATCATCAATTTTACTGCCGTGTGTTAAAATTAAGACAATTTCTCTATAGTGAGATAATCCAATGACTGGTAGAATGGTTTTTAACGATACGCCCATTGAATGATACAGTATTGTACAATAATAGTAGATTGCCAATAAAATAAGTAGACTGCCAACTGCCCACATAGCGACTATCACATTTGCAAAGTCGATATATTTTATTTTTTTATCATTCTCTACTTTCACGAGATCCTCATCATGACCATGACATAATCGTGTGATGTGTCTGTGGTGGGATGATTTTACACCGACATTGCAATTGTAGCTCATCTAACTTAGTGGTTGTTTGTTGTGCAGTGTGTGGTCATGCGTTGTCGTGAAGCATCAGTGGCCTAGAGCAATTGACCAATCTCGGTTGTTTAGCAGCTAATCCTTCCTTCATGGTTTGCAGTCGCTGACAATAGATATCTGCCGTAATCGTTTGGCCAGATTTTAGAAAGCTGTCGTGAACGACACCGGCTCTAGTCCACCAAACACTCACAAGTAATTTTTCTGAGTCAATTTTGGTTTATGGAAGAATTTGGCTGGGTCTCCAGGGTTCAGCCATTGCGACGAGAGCTTCTGATTATCGGACTGTATCCACTTTTCATCACAAGTAATGATTTAATTTAAAATCTAATAGAATCTAATAGAATTACGAGCTAATGCCGAAAGAAGGGAGAAATATCAAAATTGCTATACCCGTAGTTTAGCCGAGGGTAACTCAGGTATAAAATAATCAGTTACTGGTATTTCTAATAGTAAAATCAATACGCTATAAGTCAATATTTTGTTTAAAAGAAGCAAAATGTCGATTATTATTGCATCTTTCATATTCTGCTGAATCTCATCTTAATTTCCGGTCACAAAAATCCTATGCTACATTCATAACTAATATTTATCACTTTTTGAATACTTTTATATTTTAAATACTTTTCTTAAAAGTAAAATTAAATTTTGTTTTCGTTTAAAATACTTTAGCAAGAGCGGCGAGGTAATTTAAAAGTTATCTTGGAGTGGCAACCAACTTTAAAGGCTGTGTAACTTTTAAAGTCGCTTATAACAAAATAAATGTTCATTTATTTATTTTCAAATATTAAATGATGTTGGAAATATTTTTGTGTGCGAATTTTCAAGATTTTCTTTTTTTATAAAATAATACTAATAATTTATTTGACCGACCAATCAAGCAATAGCCAACCAACCAACTAACATGCAATATCAACACCGTCATCATAATCATTACAACCTTTCATAAGTCCACTACCGAATATAGGCCTCCCCAAGGAATACCACAAAGCATGGACCTGAGCCACCTGCATCCATCGACTTCCTGCATGTCTTACCATGTCATCATTCTATCTAGCAGGGGATGCCCCAAACTTCGCCTGCCAGTACGAGGCTGCCACTCAAGAACCTTTCTTCCTCATCGTTAACGTAACGCTCTTTTTAAGTACTACAGACCAATTTCCCATCCTAGTCGCGTCTATATGCTGTTTTCGTGAGTAATCACGATTCGTCTTGCACATAGACTCAATGAGTTGCAGCCTCCCATAAAAGCTGGGTTTCGAAAAGGCTTCAGCACCATATATCACATACATACCCTTCAGCAAATTGTACAGAAGTTGGAAGAGCCTCTCCATCCATCTGCCACTATGTTTTGCGTATGTGGGCTATGAGAAAGCCTTTGATTTCCTCGAAATTTTGGCGGTGCTGCAATCTATTCAGCGTTGACAAGTTCACTGTCGGTAAATATAAGTGCTGAAATATATGTACAGCAAAGCTACGATGGCTATCCGAATACAGAATTGGAGTACGAAACCTACCCAACTGCAGAGACATGTACGACGGGGTGACGTAATGTCTCTGAAAATTTTCACCACTGATATATTATATTACTAATAATTTACTGATATTTTAATTAAAAACGTAATAAATTAGAGAGAAATGTAATGCTCAAGCGAATTCATTGACCCCGCTCAACCTACTAGAGGTAAAAGCCGAAATCAAGCATAGATCTCCATTATCAGTAGCAGGTGAACCTTTAGATTCTACGGCTCTCAATGAAGTCATGGTCATCATACAAAAGGTAAACAAACAATAAGCACTCAGTCCCGACGGCTTAAAAAACGGGGTGCTTAATCGATAACAACGTCATTATTCTACATCCTTGTTGGCATTTTAATGCGCTTTTTAGTAGCCTAAAAGGAAATGATATGGTAGCAATTCCGCAACCAGGGAAACCACGTAACTAGCGTTTAATTATTGTCTTATTGGACTCTCGGTTTGCCAGAGAAAACATAATCCGCATCATCATCGTCAGCCTACGACAGTCCACGGTTAAATGGGGGGCGCTCCAAAAGCGCACCAAAATATACAAACACATTATTCTCAAGCGATCAAATATACGCTTGCTAACAAGCTACTAATGACGAGCAGTTTGGTTTCAGAGTACATAAAACACTCATGCACTAACCAGATACATTGCTGGTAGTAACGTTCTTTAAAACCGTAGCTCTCTTTTTTCCCGACTGCTCTAAAAATATGTTCTTCCTCGACCTAAAAGGCGAGTAAACTTGCTCTACGAATTGCGGCGGTATTTATATGATGGATCAAACAAAGATAAATTTGTCATTAGCCACATTCATTCAGTCAGTAAAAAAGTAAAATTTCTTAAAACGGACTCTAATTACACAATATGACTTGCGTAAGACCTGCCAGCTCATGAGTTACCGTGAGGGTCACCAGCTGATTAGTGACCGCCAATACGGTTTTTGTCGGGGTCAATCAGTTGGTGATCTTCTACCGGTCGCCTAGTAGCGGAACTAACTTGTGTCTGAAGTAAAGTCCTTGTTGAACAAAATCTTAGATTAGGGACGGCTAAATCTAAGCCAGTTCAATCCTCAGAATACACAAGTTTGCGCGTTAACTGCTAAAAGGAATGCCATAGTGAACCACTCAGTTATTCGGCGGCGACACATAGTTTCACGGTAACTTCAAAGAAAAAGCCAAATTTGCCCCTAAAAATTTTGGCATGCTCAGCAGAGTGGGACAGTATTTCTTGCACACCCTTTGCAAATTTACAAGGTGCATGTTTGGCCTCACATGAAGTACTGTTCCCATCTGTGGGTCGGAGATCTCCAACGCCAGCTCCTTTCAATTGACCGTATCTAGCAAAGAGCGTCTCGAATCATCAGTTACCAAGTCCGACTACTTTGTGAAATCGTTTATCACCGGCGATTTTACCGCACCAATGCGACTTAGGAAACTTCAAGAAATGAGCTTACTCATTTTTAAAAGGCCAGCAACACACCTGTAATTCCCCTGGTATTGCAGTAATTCATGGGTGGCTGTCGACACTTACTACCAGGTAAGCCGCATGCTTGTTTTCCCCCTTTTCTATAAAAAAACTAGAATAAAACAAATTTTGCGGTTTACGTCGTATTTTATTTAAACTTTGATTTTAATTCATGACGTTTTATATGCTTTTCAGTATTAATATTAAACGCTATCAAATCCGTTCACTTAGATTTATTCAATGTGTAATACTCACGCAAGTACTAGAAATCATTTCGCGTAACAATCTAGACCATAGGCCTAGCAAACTCGAGCAAGTCATATAAACAAACTGCAAGTAGTTTTGTTTATTTATTTTATTTTGCTGACCATAAATATATAACATTCATAAACACTCACGCCTGTCACCCAGAGGGGTAGGCAGAGACTACGGACTTCCATTTAGCATGATCCTGACATACCTCTTTCGCCTCCTTTACATCCATATATCTACGCATACATGCTCGTCGGTTAAGGGTAGAAGTACCCTTAACCGACGTGGCCCACTTTCAAAATATCGCCAATTTGGTCGATAAACTTTTTTCTAGGGCGTCCCTTCCCGACTAGGCCGTTCACATCTGCCTATAAATTTGCTTTGTCACTCTTTCCTCATTTATTCTTTCTACATGACCAAACCACCGAAGCATTCCTTTCTTAATCCTGGTCACATCATCTTGCATACCACATTTGGCTGATCAACATTGAATATACTTAAATTAATCAAATAAGTAATAATACATTAAAATATGCCTCACAAAACTGGTAAAGATATTGATATTGACTAATGTGATTTAAAGTTACAGTGACTGATATGGAATAGTGTAAGTTTAGTGCTTAGACGAGAAAATTTTTTTGGGATCTTCAATGCAATTTTTGATAATAAGTCAGGGAAATTTAAGTTACCTATAATTAATTTGTGCAGGAAAATCAAGTAAGGCATCTTTCTGCGCGTCTCAAGGGTTGCACATCTTGACATTAACAAGCCTTTTTTATATGAAATCAGTTTTTTAGACATGTTATAACTGCAAGCTAGATGTTTATCAAATATTTTTGTATCCTTTTGATACGATCGATGTGATTTTGTAAGTCGATGTCCAAATTATACTACAACATTCAAGATGACTCCTGACCAGTGAGTTGAAAAATATTTCCGTAGTTACCATTCTTTTAAAGCTTTTGGATTCTCTTAATACAAAACCAAGCATTTGCGATGCTTTAGAAATTAAAGGATCTATATGGTTAACAAAATTAATTTAACGATTCATTATGACATCCAATTCACAAATGTGGTTTACACCCTTTAGTGACTGCTACTCTAGTACTTGCTTTTGTTTCTTGTAAACTTTATATGATTACACTTTTTCACATTCAGGGTTATTTTGTTCTGAACACACCATTTGCTCAATCTATTGAGATCCTTCTTAAAGGACGTCGAATCACTCAAACTACAAATTTTCTTGGTAGCTCTGAAATCATCAGCGAACGCGGCCCTCGATGAGATCCCTGTGGGATACCGAAAAAAGCAGTATAAGGGATCGAGTTGTGACCATTTTTTACTTCTTTTAGCTTTATGTTTGACATATAAACCTTAAGTGAATTCAGCAAGGGCTCCGAGATTACATAGAATTTAAGTTTGTTTATTACGATTTCATAGTTTACAGTGTCGAAGGCCTTCCTGGAATCGATGTAAATAGTATCAATCTGAACACGCTTATTTACAGACTCTATCAGGTTATTTACGTATGTAAATCAATAAGTGACAGCGGACCCATTCTTCGAAAAGCCATTCTGGCTATTTTCTATTAATTGTGAGATCTTCCATGATAGATGAGGACAAATAATAGTTTCAAATACTTTCGCTGGGACAGGCAAAATTGCTATTGGTCTGTAATTTACGACGTTACTTAATATCGCCATTTTTGCCGTACGTAGAACAATCCTAGTTGCTTTCCAGGTAGAAGGAAAATTGCCACTATATAGAGACCTACAAAAATAATCGATAGAGGAAGTGATTGTTTGTCCGCCTATTTAAATAAGAAGATTCAAATCGCTTCATTCCAATAGAGCCATCGATGTCTGATGGTATCAAAGTATTTCTGATTTACATTTACATAGGAATTGCGATCTTCAGTCAATCTCTGAATATTTTAAGAAGTTATCCCCATTCACTCCCCGAACTCACGGTACAACCACACTTGAGGTGAATCGAAAAGTAATAAGAGCCGGGTTTCGTCGCTCCCTGTTCGGACGGCGGTTAGATAACTTATCTGTACACTGACTTGTGGGTAGGAACTACCGGCGTCTCCGATGACGCTTTAAAAGTCAACTGGCTAACAGCATAAAGATGAGAATATACATGTCTAAAACAATAATAATCAGTTTCTCTAATTTTTATGATAATTTTATATCCATACTTCATTTTCACCTCAAGAATATATAAACGTTTAATTTTAAAGATATTGTAAATGTTATATAAGGGAAATGTCACATTGAGGACCTTATATACTAGTAACGATTTTAATAGTGAGTTCTCAGTTATTAAAAAGAAAGAAAGAGAAAATAAATATTTCAAAGACATGTGAAGTGACACTTCCTTGCCCTAAAACCCTTTCATAAGTGAGATAAAGCCTATGCCCAGTCGTGGGATAAGTATAGGCTGTTACATTTTCAAATTAATTTAGTTCTTATTGTTACTACTTAAAGTTTAAATACCGTCGCTAAATATCAAGAAAGTATTATATATTAAAAAAATATTTTTTAGGTTTTAGATAAATATCTCGAAAATTAAATATTTTTATGAGTAGTTTTGTTTACGTTTAAAAGCTTTATTTATAAAGAAAATATCAGACTCGTGCTACGTTCCGGAATTCATAAGGAGTTTGTATGAAGATCTGCATTCGAAGCAGCATTTAAGCACCACTAAGTGTGGCATTTGAATTGCAAATATACACATCGGAGCTGAGGTAACACTCCTGGTGGATACTTAAGTTGTTGGCTCAAAATCGCTAGCGTTGAGTTATACAATGGAATCGCTTTAAGCAAATACATTGAATAATAAACGTACAGAAAGTATATAAAGCCATAATAATACTTAAAACCTTTTATATATTTAGTCTGTTGTTTTACATGATAATTATTTTATAATAAACTTCAATGTGATTTTGTACTTGTTGCACATAACTTATTCTAAAAGCTTTAATACATAATACGTGTATCCATCCCTTACTTAAAAAATGCATCATTTTCATATATAAAATTCTAGCGATCTGCTACAGCTTTGCACGCGTGATTTATGGATCGCAACAACAGTAGCAGTAGTATACTCGTAGGGTAGGTGGCGCTACCCGGTCCGATTATTAATCTAAACCATCCAGGGACTCAAATCCTACTCAAAAAAGTCATCAAAATCTGTCATGTTTATTTTAGTGGTGTGAGACTAACACTCGGCAATTGATTTATATAGGTAGATACATGACTTAAAAACATTCTAATTTGACCACAGATTTTCTATTTGTTGTATTAGAGCTAAGTGTTATATTTTATTTGTAATGTATTTCATATTATGGATAAAATAGTAATATAATTGTTATTTGACAATATTTTTATAGGCCTACAATTTTGTCTATATATATATATATTATATATATATATATATATATATATATATATATATATATATATATATATATATATATATTATGTAAATTTAAATTGATAAAACCAGGTAAACTTGCACGAGCAAATAATTTTGCGATGTCGTCGGTAACTATGAAAGTGATGAGAAACATGTGAGAAATAAGAAGTAAACAAGATTTTGGCAAGTTTCTTAAGTATTTGGGTCTGTTCAAACTCGTCTCTCCAATTGAATGAATTTATTGAAAGTTTTCACTAGATTTCATAACCACAAATTTTTTTTATAGAGTGGTGGTGACTAAGACGTTAATGTTACATAACACTACACTAGAAATAAGATGGATCAGAGGATGTAAGAAGCTCACATAAATATTAATTATGGTCTGCATTAGCCTGCGACAGTTTTTTAGGTGAAAATAATATAATGCTATTTCCACATGAAAACTACCTTCGTCGTTCTTGTTTTTAATAAAATAATATTAAGACTAGTACTGATTGAGTAAGCAAACAATAAAAATAAAGTATTATATTAAATATTTCTTAACCATACATAAACGCTTAAGGTTGACATTGCTTGTTGTTATATTTCGCATTTTACTTTTATATGAAAGCAACTTAAAGGTGAGTACTGAAACACCGGAAAGCTTTTTCAGGCTTTTACCAGAGCGCATTATCTTTTGACGTGAAAAGTGAAATAATATTTTGTTTCATCTTGTGTATATTAAAGAAGGTAAAAGGTAAAAGTTATTTAAAAAGAAGTGTCTCGAAGGTCTTAAGATATTAAATAAAACAAATGTTTTACTTGACCCATTCAACAGGAAGTTTTTTTCTTCGTTTATGTTGTTTAGGTAAGGTTGTGTATCTCTGTATAATTAAGACTTATAACATAAACTAACTATAAATATTGCAAAATTTTATATCGAAAGTATTTTTTAATATGATTAGGTCGTAAGTATAAATATAAATAAAAGTAAAGTATCTATCTGTGATTCAGAAATATTTGCCTTATTATTGATATATCTTATTATTGAGCTTTGGGGGTTATTTGCATGCCAATTTTAGTCTGCCTGTCAGAGCTAATCTTCGGAATTGCTGAATGGATTGTAATGAAACTTCACGAACAGATAGAAATGTATGCCAGGTTTATGTTATGGCCAGACTATATTTAATACGCTTTTTAATGTTTATTAAATAAATGGTATTTGATTATCTTCAATCTAAAAGAGCTTTGTTAATAGATCTTACCCAGGCGAAACTAGGGTGGACCGCTTGTTTGAAATAAAATTCAAAGGAATATGTGGACTGTCATAATCTCACTATTTACTTGTACTACAGCTCATCTCAGGTCCACAGCTAAAATTCCATCCAGCGAGATTGTAATGCTTAGCGATATTATTGTTCATCATGCAGGTAGATTTGTTTATGACTTTGATTTGGCATATCCTCAGACATAACTGGTTACTTCTCTTACACGTATTCCAGATGTAGAGGATCATGCACCTTCCCAGATAGACCTTTTTCTGAACTCTAATCCTCGGAAAATTTTCTGATCCGGAGTGTGGTGCCACTCACGTCCTCTTCGTTTTGTATTGTGCACGATGCCGCCGTGTATAGCATTACAGGTCGGCGGATTAGAACGGAATGTGGTGGTAATAGGATATTTTACACCATGTAAAATAAAATCAAAAAATGTATATTTATGATAGATTTTGTAAAAAGTAAACGAGAAATATTGATTTCTGTTCAAAAATTTCATTATATTTTTTTATTTAAATTTTAAGATTTTTTTCGTCTGCCTTAAATCTGTAAAATGGTGTCCGCCATATTAGACATGTCGTGACGTCACTGATCCAGCCTTAGGATATTAGTGTTCTGTATCATTGATTTAAATAACTAGCTAACGTGCTGTGTTATTTCGAAAATTTTTACGTTATCATTACGATTATTGAGTTTTATTACGGATTTTTTTTTCAAAAGACATCATGGATGACCAATTCGTAAAAGCAGAAAGTACTAATCTACCAAGAATAAATAAATGGCAAAATTTTTTGCATGCAGTCGCAATTTTCGTTCTGCTGAGTTGAGGAATGTTAAAACATCAATGTAAGTACCTATTACCAACTTTTGTTTATACAAAAACACAATACCACGTAAGAGTGTTTTTGATAAAACATAGTTTAGTCGCTATCATAGTTTAGTTTATCTATAATTAAAATAATTAGCAATCATTAGTTATAATATCTAAGTTAACGTAATTTATTACCAAATTTGACCTCACCTTATGATTTTTGTTTTGTATTTACCGATAGTTAAATATAAGTGATAACATAACATAAACACTCACGCCTGTCACCCAGAGGGGTAGGCAGAGACTACAGACTTCCATTTGGCACGATCCTGACACAACCTCTCTCGCCTCCTTGACATCCATACACCTACGCATACATGCTCGTCGGTTAAGGGTACCCCTAATTTGCCCCGTTTTCAATAAATCGCCAATTTGTTCGATAAATTTTCGCCTAGGACGTCCCTTTCCGAGTCTTCCGTTCACTTCTGCAACATAAATTTTCTTTGTCACTCTTTCCTCATTCATTCTTTCCACATGACCAAACACCGAAGCATTCCTTTCTTAATCCTGGTCACAACATCATCTTGCAAACCACACTCTTCTCTTATTACACAATTTCTTACCCTGTCGTTCAGATTCAGACCTAACATTACATTTTATTCAGCATTAACATTACAGCCTTAACGACCGCATTTCTACTGCGTTGATTCTACTCTCGTGCTTCTTCTGCCAGACCCAACTTTCACTACCATACGTTAATGTAGGGACCAACACAGCATTGTGAATTGCCATACGTGCCTTTTTTTGACACATTTTGACTCTTCACAATAGAGTGCAGGACCCCATTTACTCTATTTCCCGCATTCACTCGTCGTTCTATATCCTTATTATATCTCCCAATCCTGCTAAATACGCAGCCCAAATATACAAACTCATCTACTTGCTCGATCAACTCCCCCTTCTATTCTTATTTCACAAATCGTTTTACTTTCTTCTCTTTCAAAAACCATAACCTTCGTCTTACTTGCGTTCACTTTCATACCCCTTTCTTTTAATGATCCGTTCATTAATGTAACCGTCATTTGTAACTCGGCCACCGACGACGCAAGAATAACTTGATCATCGGCGTACAAAAGGCATTTGACGGTTAACTCACCCATTCCTAATCCGCATACTTCAACTTTCAAATTTTGCAAACAACTGTCCATAAATAGGTTGAACAGTCACGGGGAAGCCACACAGCCCTGTCTGACACCTTATGGATGTCAAACCTGTCCGAGTAGACCCCGTTGATCCTAACACAAGCACTAGACCAAGTCTCCTCACCCCAACCCTTCCATTAAAATCTCCTAGCATAATAATATTTTCATTTCCCTTACACTTCATTAACACCATCCTTACAATTTCCCAAAACTGCTCTCGGATATAAGTGGGCTTAGACATGTCTGGGGCGTAGACCCCTAACACAAACAACTTCTTTAAGCCCACTTTCATTCGTATCCATAGCAGTCTTGGGCTTATACATTCATACTCTTTCACACATTGGCCCATTCTTTCTGAAAGGATGATACCTACTCCCTGGCATGCCCGCTCGATCTCGTCTACACCAGACCAGTATGCGGTATACATGCCATGTGTAGTGACATCCTTCCCCTTCCTTTTCGTCTCATTTACACATAACACATCTATTCCTCTATCATACATCATATCGCATACTTCATCCATTTTATCATTCATTGCCCCACATACATTCAACGTAGCCAGACGGGCCTCTGCAATCCACTTTTCGCCTCTCCGGGAGACAGAACGTGACGGGTGGCGAACCTCGTCGCCGGTTTTCCTCCCGGAGATTCTTCGCACCCCTGCCCCATTAAAGGGGAGCCGGGAACTCAGGGCCATTTCTTTTATATGGTTCCTCATGGTGCGAAATATGGAGTAGTATATTTTACGCCGCTACTACTAACGTGGAGCCGAGTCTGTGATATCGGCTTGTCGCTCATTTAGCACCACCCGGAGGACACGTGTAGGGTGGGCCTAGGAATAGGTGGTCAAAGCCTACGGACACGAGCAACTTATCCCCCTGATGTAAGTTATACTTACATCAAAATTGATCTTCACAGAAAAATAGTCTGCTTTATATAGACAACACATTCGGGTATCTTCTTGCCAGTTTTAGCCAAGAATTTCTAATATTTAAATCAGTCAGCACTTGAATCCACAACTTTCCCGGCGTTCTTATGCTCGTATTTTTGAATTCAGGAACAACACAACAATCATTTAGAAGATAAGTCATTATTAAAAATTAAAAAGTATCTTATTCCGTTGCAAAATCGGCATGATCGTTGACTATGACGTCACGAGTTAAACAACTTGGCGACTAGCGTTTTCACGCAAAAATTTAAAACGATAGATTAAAAGTAATTTTTATGGCATATTCATCAACATCATCATCATTACAGCCCTTCACAAGTCCACTGCTGAACATAGACCTCCCCCAAGTAATGCAACAAAGCAAGGTCCTGAGCCACCTGCATCCATCGACTTCCTGCACATTTTACCAGATCGTCACTCCATATAATGGGGGGCCGCCCTACACTTCGCCTACAAGGACGAGGCTGCCACTCGAGAACCTTTCTTCCCCATCGGTTATCGGTTCTTCGAGCTATATGGCCGGCCCATTGCCACTTCAGCTTACTAATCGGTTGGGCTATGTCGGTCACTCTGGTTTTACTGCGGATATCCTCATTTCTGAGTCTATCACGCAGAGAAACTCCGAGCTAGCCCTCTCTATAGCTCACTGAGCGACCTTGAGCGTCCTCATACGGCCAGCAGTGAAGGACCACGTCTCAGATCCGTAAGTCATCACTGGCAACACACAATGGTTGTACAATCTAGTTTTTGAGATTGAGGTATACTTGACGAGAAGATATGTCGTAATTTCTCGAACGCTGCCCAGCAGAGTTGAATCCGTCGACTGATCTCTCGGTCGAAGTTGGTTTTTGTCCCAGGTAAACGTATCTCAACAACTTCTAGCATAGTGCTCCCAACAAATACCGGCATAGGTGTGACATGGACATTAAACATAATCTTTGTTTTGTCCATGTTCATCTTAAGACCCATCCGTTGGGAGGCACTATTGAGGTCATTGAGCATAGTGCTTAAGTCCTCCAGCGATTCTGCCATAAGGACTATATCGTCGGCAAATCGAAGGTGAGTGATGTACTCGCCATTGATGTTAATACCGTATCCTTTCCAGTCCAGTAGCTTGGAAACGTCTTCCAATGCAGCGGTGAAGAGTTTCGGAGATATAACGTCACCCTGTCTTACACCTCTCTGCAGTTGGATAGGTTTCGAGCCAGAGTTCGAACCAGAGTTCTGTACTCGGATAGCCATCGTAGCCCTACTGTACAAACACTTCAGCACTTCGATATACCGACAGTCAACTTGGCACCGCTGAAGGGACTGCAGCACCGCCCAAATTTCGACGGAATCAAAGGCTTTCTCATAGTCCACATACGCCAGGCAAAGTGGCAGATTATACTCTTCGGTCTTCTGTACAATCTGCCGCAGGGTATGTTTGTGGCCTTTGGTACTGAAGCCTTTACGGAAACCGGCTTGTTCGGGAGTCGTCGAGTCTGCGTGCGAGACGATTCGTAATGACTCTCGACAACAACATGTAGACGCGGCTCAGAAGGGAAATCGGTCTGTAGTTCTTCAAGAGAGCGTTGTCGCCTTTCTTAAATAACAAGACCACCGCACTTCTGCTCCACGCCTCTGGAGTAGTGCCACCATGGAGGACGGACTTGAAGAGCTTCTGAAGGACTTCAAGTACCGGTGTTCCACCAGCTTTCAGAAGCTCCGCTGTAATTCCATCCTCGCCTGGGGCCCTGCCGTTTTTAAGGTGCTGGAGAGCCATTCTAATCTCGCTTAGACTGACGTCCGGGATATCATCGGAATAGTGTCGGATAAGACTTGCTCTTGGATCGTTACTCACACTTGCGTGTGGCTCCAACGATGATGTGTACAGCTGCCCATAGAACCTCTCAATCTCACTCAAAATCTCAGGCGTCCCGGAAACGATGCTGCCACACTCAGTCTTCAGCTTTGACAGTTGGATCTTACTGGCAAACAGATCTCTGGCAAAGACTTTGGAGCCCTGGTTCCGCTCGATCGCTTCTTTAATACGAGCAGTATTAAAGTTGCGTAAGTCTCGCCGCATGCATTTGGAGATCTGTCTGTTCAGTTGCCTGTATGCTGTCAAATCTGTTGGCGATTGCAGCCTCATCTCCCGTCTAACAGCCATGAGATTAAGAGTGTGATCGGAGAGTTTTTGTGTACTTCTGCGGCGGGTCTTGCAGAACTTATCTCCGACCGCATGGACAGTTTCCACGAGCTTGTCATTCATATCGTCCACTGCATTGCAATCTTGTAGGCACTGAAAGCGGTTGCGTAACTCGAGGTGAAAGTTTTCGGGATTCTGGATTAGAGCACGATGGGGACGGAGCGTTGACTTCATTAGACGAGACCTCTCCAACTTAACGTTTAGGTACAGTGTGCCTTTAACCATTCGGTGATCGCTGCCAGTTTTCACCCTTGCGATCACTGAGACATCACTGAACAGTTGGGGTCTGGTCGTTATAATGAAGTCAATTTAATTTTTTGTCGAACCGTCGGGGCTCGACCAGGTCCACTTCCTTCTGGAAGAAAGAGTTCATCATATAGAGTCCCTCTTTCTTCATAAAGTCGGCCAGCTGCTGGCCCCTTCGGTTCCGTTGCCCTACTCCAAATTTCTCTGACTTCAGCTCACCGTTTTCTCTTGTGCCTAGTTTTGCGTTGAAGTCTCCCATTAACACCGTGTGGTGGGTTTTGGAGGAATGCATGGCTTTGGATATATTCTCATACATTTCCTCCACCTCCTCATCGGGATGTGCCGAGGTTGGTGCGTAAACCTGTATGACCTTCAGCGAATACCGTTTGGTGATTCTGAGTATCAGGTACGCGACCCTCGTCGACACTCTCAATCTTTACAACGTTGTTGATGAGAGACTTGTGGACGATAAATCCGACTCCTCCTTGGGACAGATGGTCGATCTCCCGGTGATAAAACAAGTTGCCGGATTCGAGAATCACCGTGTCCTCCCCCTCTCTTCGGACCTCGGATAATCCTATAATATTCCAGCGCAACTTGTCTATCTCTTCTTCCAGCTCCAGGATCTTCTCGTCAGTCCTCAGGGTGCGTGCGTTAAATGTTGCCAGGTGGAGTCGTCGTAGGTGGCAACCGAACCTCCAGTGGAGATTCTTAGCACCCCCAGCCACGCCGTTACCATGGTCGCCACCGTAGCCAGGAATAGCGGGGCCGCCGGGGACTAGGGGCCGTCTATTTGTGTCATTGTTCATGGGGGGTATATTGCCATAGTTGCCACGCTTGGCGAGCATGTTGGCAACCGCTGTTTTTTTTTGTCGTACAGTCACTGTTATCAGGAAGATGCTGCTGCCCATCTCCTGCCTGTTTCCCTCTGTCGCCTTTTACGACACCCACGGGAAGATATGGGGTAGTGGATATTCTTAACCGCCACTACACGGCACTACATGGCATATTCGGTTTTAAAAAAATTATTAAAAATTATGGTAGTTCATTATCACTCTAAGATTCATTTAAAACAATTTTTGAAAATGGGTAAAAAAACCTATTCTTTGTATCCTACCCATGGGGGCTTGCTTCTCACTGGATGATCTCAGCACTGTTGCTAACTATGTAACTAATGTGATGTTACAGAAAATGGAATTATTTATTTCTTCATCTGTGCAGGTCCCAACTTGGGTTTGATCACTCCTGTAATACTGCATTAAGCAGTAAGCAGGAGTGTTATCAGTTCTAATTCCGCTTCGGCGGTTAAAGATGTAAACACCAGCAAGCTTAAAAAGAAGTATAACTTCGCCTACAGGAACTTCAAAAAAGTTAATGCTAAGGCAAAGTATGAGCACGTTGGCAGAATTATCGAGATTTTAGTCCGCCTTCCTTCGGGAACCCGCCCATTTTGATCTCTCGCCAAGGTTTTCCACAGGGAGAACTACTTACTGGCCTACGCTGCAAAAGATAAAGGTGATTTTTAGGTTCTCTTTTTGCATCCAACTCGACTCTCGATGACTGGGGGAACACACCGCCGACAATACCGTGGTGTGAGTGCTCTATACCTGTAGTAAGATTCACACAGTGCTCAGTACGTAAAGCACTTCTCAATTCGAGTAGGCCTGACGGAATCCCCGCAATTGTGCTAAGCACGTATGTACCAGAGATGGCACTGTTTCTAACGCGTCTTTTCCTACAGCATAGGCCCGAATTTATAGAAGACAGCTTTTGTGCACCTGAACCCTAAAAACGATATTAACAGTCACTAATCAGCTGGTGCTTCTACATGTACCACATGACATTGATCGCTCAGAAGCTCAGATAATCTACTTGTTTATGTAACACACCGATAGGTGAGAGAGGCCTTACCCTTGGACTCTTCAGCGGTTATTTTGGACATAGCGAAGACCTTCGATTGGGTTTGGCATAAAGCACTTCTTGCAAAGCTCCCTTTCTGTGGGCTTCCCAAACAATTGTGCAATTGTATCATCAGTTTTTTGTCTTACCGGAGCATCAAGGTCATTGTAGACGGCATGTGCTCCAATTTCAATCTTATTACCGCTGACGTTCCACAAGGCGGCGTGCTATCACCAATACTGTTTTTTCTGCATACAAATGGTAACAATCATTTCTATGCGGACGATAGCACTAGTGATGCTTTATACACCGGCCATGCTAATATTACTCACGGAAACATTGCCAAGTACCGGAACAAACTTCGAAACATTGTTGAACAAAGTCTCAGAATGAAGGCAACCAATAAATACATCTAGTCCAATTCAATCCCAAAAGGATACAATTTTGCGCGTTTACCCCTAAAAATAATGCTTTTTCGTATTTTCTCTCAGCCAGTATCGGAATTCTCGGCGTCGACATATCCAAAGATGTTCAGTTTCGTGGTCACTTGGAAGAGAAGGTCAAATTGGCTACTAAAATCTTGGCGTAATTAGCAGAGCGGAGCAGTATTTAGTGCCTGCACACCACCTGCTACTGCCGTAAAAAAACAACATGCCCGTAGAGTACTGCATATTCTACGGGCATGTTGTTTTCTTCCAGCCTTCTAGTTACAATTGAGATGCAGTATTCAAGAGGTAAGCATGTAAATAATGACTGCACATCAAAACTGACCATAGTTTCATTGTCTGCCAGATGTAGGTCTTTAATCTCGCTGAAAAAATGATAGGAATCCTTTATGTGTGCTCTCGTATGTCCTCTGAGCGGCGAGAGTATTTTCGCTAAGTGTTGAGCCAATCTGTAAGTTTGTGAATCGATTTGGCTCACTATGGGACGTAATGGAGCACCGGGCTTGTGTATTTTTGGTGACCCATACGACTTTGGTGATTTGTCGCACGTAGGTATTATCCATTTTACGTCCAGATTTAATTTTTCGGAGTGTTTATGAGGTCACTAGTTGTTTTTAGTGTGCTATTTGTTGGGTCATTTTTAAACTTTTTATAAGTACTTACATCCGACAAAAGTTCTTTTAATTTGGAATTATAATCTGACGTATCCATGACTACCGAAAAATTAAATCTGGAGATAAAATGGATAATACCTACGTGCACCAAATCACCAAAGTTGTATGGGTCAAAAGTTAAATTTTAATCTATGATAACTGCGGTTAACTATGAAATCTGGACGTTGAACATCTCAGTGCCCCCCCCCCTCGTGACCATGGGTGCTGTAAAGCTCTCTAAACGTCAGGTATTTAAAAAAGTTAAATATACGCGATAAATTCCGTACAAACTGGTATTATTTCAATGTGTAGTGTTCGCGTAAATATAAGAAATATTTATAGAAATATTTCAAAATAAATACACTGAGGTTTTACCGGTGCTTACCGGTTACCGATAAGTCACTAAACAACTACACCTTTAGCGGTGATACCATTTTATACTACAGTTTGCTTAAATGCCCAGATTAATATGATGGTACGCATCTTAAACATGTTCAATAAATTTTTATTTATAATAAGAAAAAAATGATATTTACTGCGATTGTATTTATGATTAATTTGTACACTATTTACAACACCTGAGATTTTGAGTGAGATTGAGAGGTTCTATGGACAGCTGTACACATAATCGTTGAAGTCACACGCAAGTGTGAGTAACGATCCAATAACAAGTCTTATCCGACACTGTTCCCGATGATATCTCGGACGTCAGTCCGAGCGAGAAACGAATGTCTCTCCAGCATCTTATAAAACGGCAAGTCTCCAAGTGAGCATGAAATTACAGCGGAGCTTCTGAAAGCGGATGGAAAATCGGTACTTAAAGTGCTTCAGAAGTTCTTTATTTCCGTCCTCCGTGAAGACACTACTCCCGAGGCGTGGAACAGAAGTGCAGTGGTATTGTTCTTAAAGAAAGGTGACAACGCTCTCTTGAAGAACTATGGACCAATATCCTTTCTGAGCCGCGTCTACGTGCTCTTTTCAAGAGTCATTACGATTCGTCTCGCATGCCGACTCGATGACTTCCAGCCTCCGGAACAAGCCGATTTACGAAAAGGATTTAGCACCATAGACCACAATCATACCCTTCGGTAAATGTTACAGAAGTCCGAAGAGTACAATCTGCTGGCGTATGTGGACTATGAGAAAGCCTTTGATTCCGTCGAAATTTGGGCGGTGCTACAATCTCTTAAGCAGTGCCAAGTTGACTGACGGTATATCATAGTGCTGAAGTGTTTTTAAAGTAAGGCTACGATGGTTATCCGAGTACAGAACCAGAATACGAAACCCATCCAACTGCTGATTGGTGTAAGACAGGGTGACGTTATATCCCCAAAACTCTTCAACGCTCCATTAGAAGACGTTTTCAAGCTACTGGACAGGAAAGGATACATCACTAAACATGGACAAAAAAAGATGTTTTATGTCCATGTCACACCTATGCCGGTAATTGTCGGGAGCACTATGCTCAAAGTTGTTGTCGAGTACGTTTGCTTGGGACAAATAATCCAACTAGGTAAGTCCAACTTATGCCGAGAAATCACTTGATGGATTCAACTCGGCTGGGTAGCGTTCGGGAAATTACGACACATATTCTCGTCAGGTATGCTTCTAACTATGAAAACTAAGTTGTACAAACAGTGCGTGTTGCAAGCGATGACTTACGGATCTGAGACGTGGTCCTTCACTGCTGGCCATATGAGGACGCTCAAAGTCGCTCAGTCGCTCAGCGAGCTATGAAGAGGGCTATGCTCGGTGTTTTTCTGCATGATAAATTTAGAAATGAGGATATCTGCAGAAGAATCACAGTGACCGACATCGCCCAACTGATTAGTAAGGTGAAGTGGCAATGGGCCGGCCATATAGCTCGAGGAACCGACAAACTTTGGGGAAAAAAGTTCTCAAGTGGCAGCCTCATACCGGTAGGCGAAGTGTAGAGTAACCGCCCAATAGGAGTGATGACCTGGTAAGACATGCAGGAAGTCGATGGATGCAGGTGCTATGTTCAACAGTGGACTTATGAAGGGCTGTAATGATGATAATGATTATGATTGTTATGGTTATTTTAGGACTAAAATGTGTTGCGATGGGCCTCGAGTTCAAATACACAGACGTAGTAAGCACAAAAATTTCAATTTATAATTTTAGGGTTTCGTGCTGCAAGTATCGAGCTTTAGTACCCAAGCTTTTACGGCTATTTTTAGTGGTAGGTTCATGGTTGTAGCATGAATGGGTCGGCTCGACCGGGGAAGGACCACGCTCTCACAGAATACCAGCGTAAAATAGCAGTTTAATGCACTGTGTATCGTATGGTGAATGTAGATAACCGGAGACCCGTTTTACTGGAATCGAGGTATTCTTAGTCCTCAAGGGTGACAATGCATCTGCATTTTGATTCCTAAGCGAGGTTAAATGTAGATGTCTATAAGCTACAGAGTCCACTCACCATCAGGTAGACTGTGTGCTCGTTAGTCACCCTTATTCTATATAAAAATGCAGTAAAATTAAAACGAAAAATACTCTTATAAAATATGATAAAGGATATGCATTCAATTTGGTCACATGTCGTAAAATGTCAGAAGGAAAATGATTTATCACTCTTCTTTAATATTATCCCGCAACAAAACATCCAACTTTTCCTAAAATGTGGAACGTCCTGTTACATTACACTTTGCAACGCTTCATAGACGATGGAATGTTAAATTAATTAACATATTAATAAATTAAATTTACCCCTTATTATCAAAACATAGATAGGACCGCCATAGCTGTCAAACTTGGCACGCGGATTTGTTAACACAGTTTGTTTATTTTTGTTAACCTGTTATCAGGAAAATGGTGCCTATCTCTTTGTCCTGTTTTCTTATGCCGCCTATTACGACACCCGCATGAAGGGAATATTATTACACAGCCACTATGCAATATATAATAACTGGTACACGTGTATTTGGGACAAAATTTCCGATTGTGTAAGTCCAACTTTGACCAAGGACATCCGACGAATCCTACTAGGTTGGGATACTTTGAAAAATCTTCCTATCCGATATTCCACGGAGTTTTAAGAGGAAAGTGTATATAACCAGTGCGTATTGTCAGTGATGACTTACGGAACAGAAACGTTGACTTTAACTACTGGTCATAGGGAAAAAATCAACCTCAATTTTGGGCAGTTCATTGAGTTCAGGAACAAAACATTCGTTAGAAAAGCAACTAGATGTCCTTGCAAAAGTACAGCAAAACTTCAAGCCAGGTTTTAACTCTACACAAAGCGCGTATTTGTCGTGCATTGAGTGCTGCTGTCACAAATAGGCTGATGCTGGGAAATGTCACCATGCAGTTTTTAATGCAGAGAAATTTGGGCGTGTTAATGGTTGTGTTTTACTACAGTAGAATTAAATTCTACTTTGCGTGATTTTGCTTTGTGCGCAACCTTTAGATTTATTCACTTGAACAAAATAGAAATGTTGTCGTAAAGCGACAATTAACAACAAAAGAACCTAACCTAACAACAGCGAAACAACGAAAATACGAATAATTTATTTAAAATTTTAAAAGATATTTGCAGTTTTTTATATAAAAAAAAAAATGAAGATGATGATGGGTGACGTGAATTACAATTATTTTTTTTAAAAAAATAACAAAGATAAATGAGTACTGAAACGGAGCCCGAAGACCAAGGTGGCACACCGCGCTTGGCAGTGGTGCTCACCGCTCACGGAGTATGCACAGGCTATGCCTGTGGTAAGTGCGCAGCGCCTGATCAAGGCACACGCAGCGTCTGGAGTAGGCACACGCAGCGCTTGAAGTAGGCACACACAGCACGTCCGGACTAGGCACACGCAGCGCCCGGAGAAGGCACACGCAGCGTCTGGAGTAGGTACACGCAGCGTCTGGAGCAGGTACACGCAGTACTTGAAGCAAGCACGCACAGCGGCTAAAGATAGCGCGGGCACTAGTAGGTGGAGGCGTAGGCGTGGCTAGACGACGACTTCAGATGAAGGCAGAGGCTTGCAGGATCCCGGGGCAGTGCGGCCCCGGGATAAGGCCTTTATGAGATGCTTCTAGTATGAAAGCTGAAGCGAGACTGCCTTTATTGGCCGATTGTTCGGCTTTTATACTTTTTTAGAGAGCTCCGCGTAGAACGGGAAATTATTTAAATTAAAAGCAAATTTTTGTAAATGGCCAAGAAGAAAAGAGTATTTTTGTGGAAGTTTTGAAGTAAAAACATCAGACCGGTAACGAATTTGAATAAAAATTGCCATGACATCTAGATAAACAACGATGTCAAAACATGTCAAATTTTGGTTTTAGGCTCGTAATAGAGAAACGGCAAGATTTAAGTGAAAAAAGAGATATTATTGATATAGGAAAAAAGGTAGCGCAACAGCGCGCACGAAGCCCGAAATTGCAGAGTTACGTAGAACTAAATAAAAGATCGAAAAAGGTAGGCTCCATCGACACCGATTTAAAATGTGCTTATAGCGTGAAAATACGTAGTGAAAATGATTTGTTATTGTGTTCTTATGGTTTAAAAACGTTACAGGATCCTATGGAAATAAAGGTGCAAAATATCCAGTTTTGAGGTGAATGCAGAAAATCAAAAACAAAATGGAAAAATAAATTTAAAATAGTGTAAAATGATATGTAAGTAGCATAACACTACATTTTCCCCCCCGACCCTGGAAAATTTTTGACTCAGCAAAAATTTTGATATGTACATTCTAAAATAAACCATAAAAACACAGCTTTGCAGAAACAGACATCACAAGGCAAAATCAGATATACTATCTCTTACATTCATCATCTGCATTAAAGTAAGGGTGGAGTTCACATTCAATGACAAACACTCTAAAAGTGTGTTTTCGAAAGGACATTCAGGCTTATTTAAGGAGTTGTCATCCGCTCATAAGTGGAAAAAAAACATTTTGTTAAGGGAGTAGTCAGCCGCTCCCAAGTGAAGATACAGATAAAGAAATCAATCTTAAGCAAGATTTAGTCGCTATGACTTAAGTGAAGATTAAGAACGGCCAGAGCCTTAGGGCTCAAAGCCAGGGATCAGCAACATCTAACGAGATGTGTCTGAAATAAAAATGAAAAGTGAAGATCAACCAACGAAAATTCGAGGTCCTAATGCAGGATGTGTTGAAGAACACTGGATCAAACGAACAAACAAATTAAAAGAAATAAAAATAATAAGGTGAGAAAGATGGTGATATTTATACATATATACAAAGTTAATAAAAGTTAAGGAAATTTAAGATTTTACATCTTTGATGTGCCACTTGCCTTTAACTCCATTAGGGTCTTCAAGCACATAGACTAGTGGTGACAGTTTAGCTATCACTTTGCACTTGATGAACTTAGGGGCAAGTTTAGCATTAAAGTATGCGCCGGCATTGCTTAAAACATGGTTTTTACGCCAAACAGTGTCTCCCACATTAAATTCTTTAAAAGACCGGCGAAGATCATAGCGAGCGCTATTTTTAGCGTGAGCTATGTGAAGTTTAGTTTGAACTTTGTGAAAAATAGATGAGAGGAGACCAGCATTAGACGCGTAAATATCACGAGGCATAAATATCAATTTCTCAAGGTTCTGAGTTGGAGTATAGAAGGAACCACAAGGTATTGTTTCCCTACCAAAGACTAAAAAGTTTGGAGTAAAGCCAGTAGCTATATTTGTAGCGCTGTTCATTGCGTACTGAATCTTAGCAAGATAGTTGTCCCAGGATCTATGATCGTCTCCTACTAGAGATGCTAGAGCTGTAATAATTGTACTATTAAACTTCTCCGTAGGATTAACCTGAGGAAAATATAAAGCTGTGTGAAAAATACAAGGAACGTTATAAGAATTTAAGAATGAGTGGAATTCTCGCGACTGAAATTGAACCGCGTTGTCCATTATAATAGTTTGGGAAATGCCATGAACTAGAAAAACTGAATTTTCCAAAACATTAATAATATTAGCTGGTTGCGCGGAAAAACCATTCGTATTTATTTTATATTTGACGGTAGGTTGCCAAGTCGGTTATCCCTTTCCAAAACGATATCAATCATACCCTCCTATCGACACGTCGGGGTGGTGGGGTGGGAGGGGAAAGAAGATGATTCTAGAATATCACGTAATCATCGGAACCGGAGATATATAAGGCACACGCGACCGACGCGCAGCTCCTCTTCCCGCCGCGCTCGTCGTTGAAACCACACCGATTCTCCCCCGACGTATCTCTGGGGCCCCAGAGTGTTTGTCCAGAAGAGGTTCCAGAAGTCGCAGTTATAGTGCTCGACCGCATAGAAGAACATCCCGGTGAGTCAACATTTCCTAATAATACTGCCTGCTTGATATAATTGTTTAACCCGCTCCAAATTTGTGTTTTCCTAATCAAGCAGGATTCCTTTCATCGATTTGGCAAATAATAGTTCGTTTTTAGGGAAGAGCGCGTGCATTGTACCGCATGCTATAGTCGTCGTTATATAAGTGTAGAAACATTTAGTAGATACAGTCCACTTAGATTAATAGCTCGCGTAATAGGTTTTAAGGTTCGACCGGGGAATTATACTTCGGCAACCTTAGACACGTGGCTCCACCATTTTATAGTCACTTCGGCAGGATTTGGACTGGTGTTTAGTGATCCTCCAACCATTTTCTGGTCGAATTATTAAATTAATTATTTAGATAATGCACTCTAATCTACGGAATAGACTTAAATAGTGTTCGTTTAAATTTAAATTTTGATTAGGTACTCGCAAACAGAATTATTTATTTGGTTAAATTTAAAGCTTATTAAATAATTGAAACAGTGTAATAGCAACCGTTTGGTACGCTTACCCGACAATTTGATAAAAATATTGAGTTACTGCAACGAGCAACGCGTCATCTCGACTCGCTGTAGCAGGTGTTCGATTTAATTACGTAATACGGCATACCGAGTGTCCAACGTCCATCGTTGTGCGTTGTGAGATTAATTGTGATTAATATAACTTTGTTATAATAATTTAAAATTGCAGTTAGTGGAAATGAATTTAAAATTAAAACGCTTTATGCCAAGAGGGACGTACCTTTTTCACGTATACAAAGTATTAGCGATCACATAAAGAACATTAATGTAGAAGCGGTGCGGGAAACTTTTCTGAATGAAATTGAAACGGTGGATTCTTTGCGGACAGATTACGAAAGAATATTAGACCAAATTAATCATTTGGAATTACAAATCGACCCGAAATACATAGTGAACTACCAACCGCTGCTGGCATTCGAAGATATGTTGTGTCGCGTGAAAAGAACGGCAAAACTCCTACAATCTCAAAGCGAAGCAAAGCCGGAAATACAGGTACGTCCACGTGACTCAATTAGGTTGCCGCCAATAGATATTCCGGTATTCAATGGTGATATTAAGACGTGGCCCTTCTTCTTCAGTAGTTTTCAAAACAATATACACAATAACCCATCTTTACCGGACGCTGAAAAATTATATTACTTAATTAGTAAACTTAGTGGCAGGGCACAGTCGATCTGCTCTGGGTTTACACCTACAGCAAACAATTACTTATTAATATTCGAAACGCTTAAAACTAAATATGAAGATAGGAGAATGTTAGCTTCCTAATATTTGAACCAGATATTCGATCTTAAACCTATATCATCCGCGAACATCAATGGCTTAGAGCAGTTTCTAGATAAATTTGTGGCATCGGTGGCTGCACTTAAGAATTTAAAATTTAATGACCTTATGGACGTGGTGTTTCTCCATATTGCACTAAAGAAATTAGACCCCGACACCGTGCGTGCGTTTGAAATGGAGCATCGTAGCTCGGAGATGCCTTCCTTTCATTCATTAGCATCGTTCGTGCGAGATCAAATAAAGGTGATGCAGCGCTCTCCGAACGTTAAACAGGAGATTAAAAGGTGCGTCGACCGTAGACAGACTCAACCATCTAAAATAGCAGGGTCGTTAACGTACGTAACCGCTACGTCAACATCACTTCAGCATACTTGTATCGTATGTAAAGATAAACACGGTAATTTATATAATTGTGCGACTTTTCGTAAATATTCACCAAGCGAACGTTATAAATTAGTAAAGACAAACAACCTATATCTGAACTGCTTAAGTGATAAGCATTTAGTTGCAAAATGCAATTCGAGTTCCGTATGTAGCAAGTGCGCCAGGAAACATCACACGCTATTACATTTTGAAAATAGCAACATAGCGGCGTCAAGTAAAGCGGATAAGGAATTCACCACTACTAAAGTCAACGATTCTAGCGGTCGACCTGGTGATATCGCTCTGTGCTCATTGGCAAATATGGGAGCACAACCTCCTTCAACCGTGTTACTGGGTACGGCGCGTATTTTGGTTAGAGATTCGCGTGGAAACGAACAAATCGTCCGTGCACTGCTGGACAGCGGAGCCCAAAATAGCTTTATAACACGACAATGTTGTCAGCACTTAGGCTTAGTAATAAATAGGTCACTTTCATGTCCTGTAGTTAAAGGCATCGGAGGTACTTGTAAAGCTACCCAGGGATATATTAATTTAAAATTTTATTCTCGGATAGATCGTAATGTTAACTTTGATATAAATGCACTAGTAGTAGATAGGGTCACTGAACGGTTGCCAACCGTTTCGGTTGACACCTCGGCAATGATTGAATTTAAAAATTTGATTCTAGCGGACGACACTAACGCCGTTCCTGGAAACATAGACATGCTCATTGGAGCATCGCTTTTCCCTCATCTTTTGCTAAACAATAAGGTCAGGGGTAACTCCTCGCATACCGCGTCTTACGCACTGGAAACCGTATTGGGCTACGTTATCGTTGGCTCCGCCCTATCATAGATAATATTTCGGCAACCTCTTATTTTGGTATGGCTGTCGAACCGCTCGAGTCGTTAGTCCGCAAATTTTGGGAGATGGAGGAGGTGAACGTCCCACCCATAGCTAGCTCAGATGACAGATTATGCGAGGAAATTTACGTCCGCACGACCGTTCGTGATTGCGACGGTAGATATAGTGTAGCGCTACCCTTTAAAGAAGATGTTTTATCTCTCGGCGATTCGCGTCAAATGGCGGAAAAACGTTTCTACAGCTTGGAGCGTAGGATGCTTGCTTCACCCCAGTTAAAGGAAGCTTATGACGGCGTCATTAACGAATATATAAGAAAAGGTTACATATCACTCGTGGCTTCGAAATTAGATAACTACGAAGACACACTGTCGTATTTCATACCACACCACGGGGTCATTAGGGAGGACAAACTTACATCTAAGTTACGTGTAGTGCTCGACGCTAGTGCTAAAACTAGCACTCACCTGTCGCTTAACGATATCCTCTATAGTGGGCAAAATTTACAGGGCAGTTTATTTAATATAGTAGTCAATTTTCGTTTGTTTAGTATAGCACTATCCGCCGATATTCGCCAAATTTTTCTATGTATAGGGGTCCGTGAATGCTACCGTAGATTCCAACGCATTTTATATCGTTTCAACCCAAAGGAACCTCTAATGGTGTTTGAATTTAACCGCGTTTGTTTTGGTTTAAAGTCGAGCCCATTTCATGCGTTACGCACGGTGAGACAGCTCGCTCACGATGAAGGTCCCTCTTATCCTAAAGCTAAGAGGGCAATTGAGAGCGGATTATATATGGATGATTTTGTATACTCGGTCGGTAGCGTGGAGGAGGCCACCCTAACCACCGCCGAGGTTATAAAGCTCATGAAATCAGGTCAAATCGATCTTGTGAAGTGGACTAGTAATTCGCGTCCTGTTTTAGATACAATCCCACTATCACACCGTCTTTCGGCGATAAAGGAATTCGACGATTCTGATACACACAAGGTGCTCGGTCTGTGTTGGTCACCAGAGTCCGACGTGTTTAGCCTTAAGGTAAATCCGCCCGTAGAGAAATGCACAAAGCACACAATACTGTCATGCGTTGCTAGATTATGGGATGTCATGGGTTTCATGGCTCCGGTGGTATTATACGCTAAGCTTTTGATTAAACAACTTTGGTTATTTGAATGCGATTGGGATGATTCGCCGCCTGACAGCATTGTTCGGTTGTGGCAGCATTTTAGAGAGGAACTTCCTTTATTAAGAGAAATTAAAATACCGCGTCATATAAACGTCGATAGAAATAGCGTCATAACGGTCGTTGGGTTTGCAGACGCCAGCGAGAAGGCTTATGGGGGCGTTGTATATTTCCACGTTCAGAATAATGGTAGAAATTCGATTAGCCTCATTAGTTCTAAGTCAAGAGTTTCCCCCCGTAAGGTTGTCTCTCTGGCGCGCTTAGAGCTTTGCGCAATATTAGTACTCACCAAGCTTATTACCGCAGTTATCAGCGCATGTAGGGATAGAGTTCACATAGAAAGGATATTTGCCTTTTCCGACTCCACCGTCGCCTTATGCTGGGTTCATTCTTCACCCCACCGTTGGGATACGTTTGTCGCGAACCGAGTGGCCAAGATCCAAGACGAGTTGGAAACGCGGAATTTTTATCACGTGTCCGGTACGGAAAACCCTGCCGATTGTCTATCCCGGGGACTCACCCCGATGCAAATAATGTACCACCCGATTTGGTTCCACGAACCTTCTTGGGTTCACTTGCATCCCTCGCAATGGCCGATAACCGATTTCGAACCTTTGTCAGTGTCACAACCGCCGGAAGAGAGGAGACACGCTCTAGTGGCGAACGTTTCGAGCGAGGTTTCTCCAATCATTGCTTTGGCGAACCGCTTGTCCTCTTGGTCGAAATTATTGCGTAGCGTAATTTACGTTTGTCGATTCGCGAAGCTTTTACCGCGACGTTCGTATGTCTTAGCGTCCGATTACAACTATGCCGAGTCGCTAGTATTACGTGAGCTTCAACGTGCACACTTCTCTGAAGAAATTACAAGATTACAATCGAATAGAGCTTGTAGTCGCGCCTTTCAACGCCTTAAGCCATTTTTACAGGATGGGATTGTAAGGGTAGGTGGACGCTTGTCCAACTCGCAGTTGAGTTTCGACCAACGGCACCCTATAGTTTTACCGCGTAAAGACCATATCATGAACTTATTAGTCGATTACTATCATAAATTGAACTCGCACGCTGGCCCCGACTTGTTGATGTCGATTTTGCGCCAAAATTATTGGATTCTTTCTGCACGTAGATTAATACGCAATCGGGTGCACAGATGTATAGCTTGCTTTCGGGCACGCCCCAAGCCGTCATTTCCGGAAATGGCGGAACTTAGATCTTGTAGAGTAATACAATCGGTAAAGCCCTTCACGCACACCGGGTCGGATTTTGCTGGTCCGTTTAAAGTCACGCTCACTCGCGGGCGTGGTATAAGATCCACAAAGGCTTACGTCTGCATTTTCGTATGTCTAACTACTCGAGCGGTGCATATAGAACTCGTTGGTGATCTAAGCAGAGCAGGCTTTATGGGTGCATTTAAAAGATTTCTATCCCGTAGAGGCCCTGTAAGTAAATTATATTCGGATAACGGTACGAACTACGTCGGTACAAAACGTATTCTATCGGAACTACATGAGCTCTTAGCTAGCAAGTATTATAATTCGGAGTTCGCTCACATTCTAGCCGAGAACCGCATTAAGTGGTCTCTGAACGTCCCAGCCGCGAGTCATTTTGGAGGCAATTGGGAGACTAATATTAAGAGTCTAAAGAGTCACTTATACCGAGTAATAGGAGATCAAATTTTGTCCTTCGAAGAGCTAAGTACGGTGCTCGCTCAAATTGAATGCGTAATGAATAGCCGCCCACTTTGTCGGACGTTGTCTAGTGACCCCTCGGAACCGCTGGCTCTAACTCCACCACATTTTTTGAATTTAACGCCTTTAAAGTACTTGCCCGCCGCAGATGTGGATGAGAACAGACTAAGCATTTCCGCACGCTATAAATTATTAGATCGGTTAGTGCAATCGTTTTGGAAACGATGGAGGATGGAATACTTGCATACTTTGCAGTCTCGGCAAAAATGGAACACAGCAACCGAGCCTTTAGCTGTAGGAACTGTAGTTATGCTCACCAAAGAGAATACGTCGCCTCTCCACTGGCCGTTAGGAATTGTCGAAGATGTCTTTTCCGGTTCCGACGGAGTAATTAGGATAGCTCGCGTTAAGACCACGGTTGGGTCTTACCTACGTCCTGTTGTCCGTTTGTGCCCCTTGCCTCTTCCATAATTTAAATTAGATTTCTAGATTAAAAATTGTAGTTGAATTTAGGTAATCTTAGCGTTAGTTAGTTATTTTGTTAGTTGATCTTAGCTCTAGTTGTTTTAGTTAATTTTGAAGGAAATCCTTCAAGGGCGGGGGGAGATGGTTGCGCGGAAAAACCATTCGTATTTATTTTATATTTGACGGTAGGTTGCCAAGTCGGTTATCCCTTTCCAAAACGATATCAATCATACCCTCCTATCGACACGTCGGGGTGGTGGGATGGGAGGGGAAAGAAGATGATTCTAGAATGTCACGTAATCATCGGAACCGAAGATATATAAGGCACGCGCGACCGACGCGCAGCCTCTTCCCGCCGCGCTCGTCGTTGAAACCACACCGATTCTCCCCCGACGTATCTCTGGGGCCCCAGACTGTTTGTCCAGAAGAGGTTCCAGAAGTCGCAGTTATAGTGCTCGACCGCATAGAAGAACATCCCGGTGAGTCAACATTTCCTAATAATACTGCCTGCTTGATATAATTGTTTAACCCGCTCCAAATTTGTGTTTTCCTAATCAAGCAGGATTCCTTTCATCGATTTGGCAAATAATAGTTCGTTTTTAGGGAAGAGCGCGTGCATTGTACCGCATGATATAGTCGTCGTTATATAAGTGTAGAAACATTTAGTAGATACAGTCCACTTAGATTAATATCTCGCGTAATAGGTTTTAAGATTCGACCGGGGAATTAGACTTCGGCAACCTTAGACACGTGGCTCCACTATTAGCTGAAGTAGCACGTTTAAGAGGAAAAATCATAGTATATTTAGTAAAATTGCAGTTACTTACTAGAATATACTGATTTCGTCTTCGAGTCATAGGCAATGGACCCATAAGATCTAAGGATATAGTTTGAAAAGGTCTGGAGCAAAGTTTGGGTTTACCCATAAGACCATAGGGAGAATGATTAGGGTGTTTGCAGCGATCTCCAGCGATTCTGCCATAAGAACTATATCGTCGGCAAATTGAAGGTGAGTGATGTACTCGCCATTGATGTTAATACCGTATCCGTTCCAGTCCAGTAGCTTGAAAATGTCTTCCAATGCAGCTGTGAAGAGTTTCGGGGAAATAACGTCACCCTGTCTTACACCTCTCTGCAGTTCTATAGGTTTCGTATTCTGGTTCTACACTCGAATAACCATCGTAATCCTACTGTACAAACACTTCTGCACTTCGATATACCGACAGTCAAATTGGCACCGCTGAAGAGACTGCAGCACCGCCCAAATTTCGACGGAATCAAAGGCTTTCTCATAGTCCATATAAGCCAGGCAAAGTGGCAGATTATACTCTTTGGACTTCTGTACATTTTGCCGAAGGTCCATGGTACCAAAGCCTTTTCAGAAACAGGCTTGTTCGGGAGGCTGGAAGTCGTCGAGTATGCGTGCGAGAACAGCATGTAGACGTAGCTCGTCGACACACTCCCAATCTTTACAACGTTGTTGACGAGCGACTTGTGTACGATAAATCCGACACCTCCTTGGGACAGATGGTCGCCCACCCGGTGATAGAACAAGTTACCCGGTTCAAGGATTACCGTGTCCCCCCATCTCTTTGGACCATGGATAATCCAATAATATGCCAGCGCAACTTGTCTACCTCTTCTTCCAGGTCCAGTATCTTCTCGTCAGTCCTCAGGGTGCGTGTGTTATTTGTTGCCAGGTCGAGTCGTCGTAGGTGTCAACCGAACCAACACCGAAGATTCTTAGCACCACCTGCCTCGCCGTTACCATGGTCGCCACCTTAGCCAGGAATAGCGGGGCCGCCAGGGACTGGGGGCCGTTTGTTTGTGTCGTTATTTATGTGGGGATATTTACCATAGTTGCCACGCTTGGCGAGCGGGTTGGCAACCGCAGTTTTTATTATATTAGTGTTGTTATTAGGAAGATGCTGCTGCCCATCTCCTGCCTGTCTCCCTCTGTCGCCTCTTACGACACCCACGGGAAGATATGGGGTATTGGATATTCTTTTATTAATTTAAGAATTTTTTTATTGATATGGAATGAAAATGAAATTAAATGAGATGAAATGAAATGAAACCTTAACTAACTCATTGAATCATATCATTAAATCTGATATTGAAACAAATTAGTAGCCTCTTTTTAGAAATATTTGCATGAATCATAAAAACTTCTATGAATATTTTTTTGTAAAAACTTCGTGGTTGGTTTTTTCTTTCTAATAGACATTATTTTGAACAGTTGGAAAAGAGAACGCACGAGTTTGGAAAAGGTAAAGAAAAAACTCGGGTATGTAATAGCCCACATCACTGTTACGTCCCTGCAATACGCCACTTTTTGAGCAACTGTATTAAAAAAACATTTATTCATAACTTAATACCATACAGATAATACCCGAGGTCAATAAAAGACAGCTATTACAGACAGATACTTTAATTTTATTTATGTGTATTAATTACTATTTTAAATGAATGGTTTTGTTTCTTTTATTTAATAAGTTCTGCTTAAACTTAGTATCATAACTTAACCGTGCGTAGGATAAAGTGGAAACCAATCTTCATAAAATATGTTAAGCTCTGTTAAGAAGATACTTAGTGGCTTTTGCTCATTTGCATGAAAATCTGATACATTATCGAATCATACAGCCATCCTGGTAGTTTCAACTTAAATAAGGTTTATGCTTAACCCCTGTCAACTCTTAGTCAATAATCGTTAAAGGAGACCTAAATTCGTTTAAATTTTAATGTGTAATCTGACAAGACCTTTAATATCTTAAATTCTGTTATGTCAAGTATAAAATATAAATTAGTGAAAACAACAGCGAAGCCAAATTAATGTATTTATCAGATGATTGACAACGATGCTGTTTTAAAAATTAAACATTTAATAAAAAGTAATAAAACTGACTTCAAGGAAGTAAAAGTAACAATATAACTCCCGCGTTATCTTTCTGAAGTCGCTGCTAACTTAGCGAATCAAAGATTTAAAGCCGCGGATCTCAAAAGCCCTTATTTATTTATTTATTTCAGTTTTTTTAAGACTTTTATTAAAAGTAACATTTTAACGAGGTATCACAACATCTAATCTGGGTCTGACGCGTAGTTCTATCCTGCTGACCGCATGAGGGAGCTCGAGGCTTAGCGAGCTATATCTAAAAAAAAGCTGTGCTCGGATTTTCTCTGTATGATAGACTTAAAAATGAAGATATTTGCAGTAAAACTAGAGTAATCGTACAAAGACCAACGGATCAGTGAGCGGAAGTAACAATGGGCCATATGGAGGGCCCCTGTTATATTTGTAGCCCAAAATTCAGATTTCAGGCCTAAGCTCATTTCCATAGCTATATCAATTTAAGTTTGAATAAATATGAAATATACTTTACCTCATTTTAATTGATTTAAATAGAAAAATAAACCTCTTTTTAAATATGTTTTGGAGTAAAATTAATATTAAGGAACTCTGTGAGTCACTATTGTCTCTAGTCATTTATTTATGGAATGCATAGATTACTGCATATAAACTACAGATAGATGCGCGACTCAAATTTAATTTTCGTTAAAGTTCCGTGTTTGGTTAACAGATAACGTTAAAATAAGAGTGCTTAAAGAACCAGACGCATGAACGGAAGTAGAAAAATTTTCGCCTTGTTGTGGCACCGAAAGATAATCCACCACCTCATATCGTCGTAGCAAATATTCAGCCTTTTTAACAATTTATGGGGAGGCCTATGTGGACTTTTGAGAAGCTGCCACTATCTATTTAAATTTATTACACTTTCAAAATAAAATAACGAATAAGATAAAAGATAAACGTTCGGATTTTTAAATAACTTTACAAATCTCACTATTATAACATATAAATGAAAGATATTTAATTATATTTTATATTATTTAATATATTATTAAGTGAAGGCAAAATGAACTTTTTCTATTTGATAATAGTTGGCGGTGTTTTGAAAACTAAAATGTAGATAATTGGCGTAGTTTCAAATTAATAAACCAAGGTTAAAACAAATTTGAAACTTTATTTATAAATATGGCATCTATTTGAAAAAAAATACCAGTCATCCGAATCCCTGAATCGTAAAAATGTTCTTCCATATCCCCAAGATTTTTGAAAGACCAATCCAACGATACCATACACGATGGAATACGCGGGTAAAAAAAGGAACTACATTCATATATCTGGATAGGATGTACCCAAAATAAAAATGTTTTCTTAAGATTTTATTTCACAGTCTTGTAGGCGGGAATAATATTTATAATTATACCAAATTACAGATTTGTAGCACCTAGGGTCTCTGAGTAAGACCGCGGACGGACGGACATATCGAAACTATAAGGATTCCTTGTTGTGTAACTACAGAACCCTAAAAAAAATTATTTAAAAAAATATTTATCTTTAAGGTAAAAATGAATAAGCTTTTCTTATTTCTAAGCCAGTGTGCTTTACTATCTAGGGCTTACTGCTAAAAGAATTGCTAATAAACATGACAGTGAGAAAGCTTTTAATAAAAATTTACCAAGGTTAACATTGCAGTTATAAGCTGTTTTGCAAGAATTTTGGTTCGGGGATATAAAAAACGATCCTCAAAGTGCCGATCACAAATGCGTTAGTTATTATAAATTTCACGATGTGTTTTATCTTTTCAATATGTTCCAGCTATCCTTTTCCATTGCTGAAACCTTTCTAGTGAAGGGTATTCCGGTCTAGGAAAGTAGTGTAAAATATCTGAAATGATAAAATATAATTATTAATTTCGAGACGAGAGAGGGAAACTGAAACAGAAGATGGGCAATAACCCGCCTGCCAAGCGTGGCAAGTATGGCAAATAGTACCTTCGAGTCAATCTGTGGAGGCCTATGTATAGCAGTGGACTTTTGATGATTACAGCCCATGCCTTGAACCTTCACTTTCTTAGATATTAACTGTATATAAGTAAATAAAAACTGGAAGTTATGCGAATATTACAAAAGTACTTACCAGATTGGTCACATTTAAAAACACATTGCTTTTGTGACATTTTTGCAGACATCAAATAAATAAAAACTAAACAGGATTGCAGATTTATTAATTATCATAAAAGAAAACAAATACACCCACGATAAATCGGAATAATGTTACATTACTATGTGGTAGACATGCTGCAGTTATATTAGTAGTATAGTTGTAGCACAAATGGGTCGGCTCGACCAGGGAAGGACCACGCTCTCACAGAATACCAGCGTAAACTAGTAGCTTAATGTTGCTGTGTTTCATATGGTAAGTGTAGAGAACCGCCGATCCTTTTTACTGGAAAGGAGACATTCCATCTTGATCCTCATGGGTGACAACGCATCTGCATTTTTATTCGTAGTCGAGGATAGATGCATGTGTCTATGGGCTACAGCAACCACTTACCATCAGGTGGACTGTGTGCTCTTTTGTCACCCTATCCAATATAAAAAAACATATTAAAAGAATTGAAAAATCCACCTGATGGTAAGTGGTTGCTGCGGCCCATAGGCATCTACATCTATCCTTGATTACAAATCAAAATGCAGATGCGTTGTCACCCGTCTGGACTAAGATGTAATGCCTCGTTTCCAGTAAAAAGGGTCTCATGATCACCTAAGTTATTCATTTTTTATTAAATAAGATATATTGTGCTAGTAACATATAATTTAATAATTCCTCCACACCAAGTATGGAAAAATAGGGGATGAAATTTTAATGTGAACTATTTGGACTCATGACCACAAAAAATTAACATTGAATATAAAGTAAGAACCGACTTCGTAAATTTAAAAGAATATCAAGCTGAGCTTCGGTGAGATCCAGATAGCTGACGTCCGCATAGCCAAAAATAGAGAAAAGAAGGGACTTGGAAAGCGTAGTTTTGGTGTAAATGGGAAGAAAGTTACGTAATTTATCTAAGGAGGCTGCAGAGGCATAAACTTTACGCTGAATCTCTTTGATTTGATGGTCTTATGACAGATTTTTATCTATGTGGATCCCCAAGTTCTACTAAATCTCTAAAACGGATAATATTTTTATCAAATACTATTTGAGATAGGTGATCAAGGCACGACTTATTCAGCATTTGCTCGCTATTGATGATAATGGCTTGTGATATTGCTGGGTTAACGTGAAGGCCGTATGCTTTACTCCACTCAAGAATTCGTTCGAGATTTGCAATAATGATATGATAGCATTGAGGAGATCGTTGGGACAAGCTTTAATATGTATTTGGAGATTATCTGCATAAAGGTGGTGGGAATAAGTTAAATTATTGGATATTGAGTTTATAAAAAATGCAAAATGTAAAGGAGATAAAACGAAATATAAAAATAAAAACATACTCTCACATTGTCATGGCTTTTACTCTTCCAAAGAACATAGATAAGTAATTTTTTGTACCTGTTTAGGTGAAAATATCGCAGAAGGTCAAACTGAAAATTCTGATCTATCTCGTATGTAACCTTCATGAGTAAGAACTATCTAAATGATTGGTTATTTGCCCTTTGCTTCGCTCTCTATAGCCTATTCAGTTCAGAGTGATACATAAAATTTTAGAGAATGCATTCACAAGCATTCATCAAAAGTTTAACTCAAGCTCGTCACGCTTCACGCGTCACGCGTCCGGAAGGCTGGTGGATACAGAGCATCACGCTAGTAATGCTGCTACCCATTTTAATTCTATGGTATTTATATTAGGCACATTCATGTGGATTCTTTTGCAAGAGTAAGATGTTACACCTGTAGCAGCCAGATTAATCAAACCGAAACGGGAATAAATAATATATACTCCGCTGCTACCATAACGCGGAAGGCGAGAATAAATAAAAAAAACATTTTATTTCCTAATTATTCTTGGCTACTGAGATACTGCGGACTGTATATAGATAATTTGACGTTCTTATAAAGAAACAAGAAGCAGCCGCAAATATCATTCAGCGCCACACCGACTTCACACGCCGCTATCGTCACGTATCCGTCGACCAATGGTGAGCCGTTTCTTCAACGCCGCAGTTCGTTTCCTCTTGCTGTTCCGGAGCTGTATTCCACACCGCCGCCGCCCGCCGACTACGCGTGCGCACCGATCTGCATGTCTTATGTAGCCCGGTCCAGCGACGTAGCTTCGTGAACAACAAACAAGTCTCACGCCGGGAAACGAAACGTAGATAATTGTATATTTTAAATAGTTTTCATTGGTCATAAAATAAGCAATATAATTGGCTAGGCAAAATATTAATTGTTACCATTGGCAAATCAATAGTGAGCCAGCCATATAAATATAGGCAAGGTTGATGCAAAAGATATTCCATTCCGAATCCCATTCGACAGTACATTCATAAACATAAACAGTAGTTTCATTTCTCCACCTCGAAGAAAACCACTCGGAGTCTGTTAATAGTGGACAGTTCGTCTCCACTATTACAGTGGTGACCCCGTACGAACACCGAGGGGGGAAGATCCGGTACGAACACCAAGAAGGAACACCCTGCGACGTACCACTACTATTGCACGAACACCGCGAAGGAAACCCGTACGAACACCGAGAAGGAAGACTTCAGTTTATATAAAATCAGTGTAATCAAGCCGTCATTATGGAGCAAAAGGTGAACACATATACATCAATTCTCGAAGAAATTCGGAAGCTATCATTCGAAGTCGCCGCGCTCAAAGCTTCCCAGCATCATACCTTTTACCAGCAACAGTACAACCAGCGCAATCAGCAACACCGAAGATCACCTTTTCGTCGCAACCGCTCTGCAAGTAGAAGTCGAATAAGCTCAACATCAAGATCCCCTTACTGCTACTATCGTCGACGTTTCGGGGTCGAGGCAAGAAAATGCACAGCACCGTGTACATTCAAAAATGAAAATACGAATACGGAAAACTAACTAGTACGCTCGATGCGACGGGATCCAGCGTAACAGCGAAGTCCTACCGTCTTTTCGTCACCGATAAAAAAAGCAAGCTTACTTTCCTTATCGACACCGGAGCAAATATCTCAGTGTTACCGCCGAAGCAAGGACAGAAGTTGAAGCCACTAGATTTTCAACTCTATGCAGCAAACAATACGGTTATTCCTACATATGGAGAAAAAACAATGGAACTTGATTTTAATCTACGCCGACCATTCAAATGGAGATTTATCGTCGCTAAAGTCAGCAAACCAATCATCGGTGCTGATTTTCTTCAACATCACCAGTTGGTCGTCGACATCAAAAATAGAAGAATCATCGACGGGAAAACCAATCTTGCATCTCAGTCTTTTGTACAAGCAACCAATCTGCCCACAATAAGAAGCATAGATGTGCAACAACCGTATCACAAGATCCTCGAAGAATACCCTGGTATCACAAGAATAACTTCAATGAAATTAACACCGAAGAACGACGTTGAGCATTTCATCGACACCAATGGACCACCACTTCATTGTCGTGCACGTCCAATCGCACCACACCTATACGAGCAAGTTCGAAAGGAATTCGAAAACATGATTGAGCAAGGAATATGCCGTCCAAGCAAAAGCCCTTGGTCATCACCACTTCACATTGTACCGAAGAAGAACGGAGAATTACGAGTTTGTGGAGATTACAGAAGACTGAATTCTATTACCACTCCTGACCGCTACCCAATACCGCGAGTCAGGGATTTCACTCATCAACTATCAGACAAGACTATATTCTCCACCATCGATCTCAACCGAGCTTACCAACAAATAAGAGTCCGCGATGAAGACATAGAGAAGACAGCAATAATTACCCCAATGGGATTATTCGAATTCCCAAGAATGATCCCAGGATTAAAGAACGGAGGTCAAACTTTCCAAAGATTCATACACGAAGTACTTCATGGACTGGATTTCGTTTTCGCATTTATTGATGATCTCCTTGTTGCAAGCCCTGATAAAGAAACGCACGAAACCCATCTACGCACCGTGCTACAGCGATTAGAAGACAACGGAATCACAATCAACCCTTCGAAATGCATATTTGGACAGCAAGAAGTTCAATTTCTTGGTTTCACCGTCAGCAAGGAAGGAATAAAACCGCCTGCCGAAAAAGTCAGAGCAATCATCGATTATGCAAAACCTAAAACTATCGAAGAGCTAAGGCGTTTTCTTGGGATGATAAATTTTTACAGAGAACACATACCTAAAGCCGCTGAAATCCAAGCACCACTTCACGCCTACCTTCACAACACGAAGAAAAAAGATAAAACGTCAATCGAATGGAACGATGAAGCCACGAAGGCATTTGAAGCTTGTAAAATTGCGATCCAAAATGCAGCTTTACTCGCTCACCCATCACACGAAGCAACCCTTGCTATCTTCAGCGACGCATCCGATCTCTCAGCAGGAGCAGTTCTCCAACAATACAGCAATGGGAAATGGCAACCACTTGGATATTTTTCGAAGAAGTTCTCCGATACTCAACGTAACTACAGTACATTCGACCGAGAGCTACTCGCTATTTACATGGCTATCAAGCACTTCAGAAAAACGTTCGAGGGTCGAAACCTGATCGTTTTTACCGACCACAAGCCATTAACATATGTACTTCCAAAGAAACCATCACTATCGGAAACACCACGAAGAGCAAGACAACTTATTTTCATAAGTGAATTCACGACCGACATACGTCACATCAGTGGAAAGGACAACATAGTTGCCGACGCACTCAGTCGCGTACCAATCGACAGTGTAACGTGCCCTACATCAATCGACTATCATAAGATCGCCGCAGCACAAGACAGAGATAGTGACAACATAAAACATCTATCGAAGCAAGGTAACTTGTCCATCAAGCAAGTTACAATGCCAATGACGCATCTACCTATATACTGTGAAGCCTCAACGACAACCATGCGACCATACATACCAGAAGAATGTCGTCGCGAAGTCTTCAATACACTGCACAACATTAGTCATCCAGGTGTTAGAACAACAAGAAAACTCATCACTGAAAAATTCTTTTGGCCTGCAATGCAAGCGGATGTTGGCAACTGGGCGAAGCAATGCATTCAATGCCAAAAATGCAAAGTACAAAGGCATACATCAAGTAGTCTAGCTACATTTACACCCACGGAGAGATTCGAACACTTGCACGTTGACATCGTTGGACCATTACCTACTTCACCGCAAGGACATCGTTATCTCGTAACAATGATCGACAGAACAACAAGATGGCCAGAAGCAATACCTACCGATGATACTTCAGCCGAATCCGTCGCGAAGATAATTTATGAAAATTGGATTACTCGTTTCGGATCACCTAAAACCATCACAACGGATCAAGGAAGGAATTTCGAAAGCAACCTATTCCTCAAACTTCTTCAAACTATGGGAATACAGAAGACGCGTACAACAGCATACCATCCTCAGTCAAACGGAATAATCGAACGATGGCATCGTACATTAAAGACTGCACTCAAAACTCGTTTATCTCAACATACAAAGTGGATTGATGAGCTACCTACAGTGCTACTCGGACTACGAGCAACACCGCGTGCAGACACTAGTCTTAGCGCCGCTCAGCTAACCTACGGCTGCAGCATAAGGCTGCCGTGTGACTTCTTCAGTTCAGCAGCGTCAAACAAACAAGAAATGGATTACGATTTCGTAACTAAACTTCGAGAATCAATTAACAAAGCCTTATCGTTGAAATGCACCGAAATGCAATCACACAGAAATAATAAATCAGTATTCATTCACCAAGATTTGAAAACATGCAAGCAAGTTTTTGTAAGAAACGACGCAATGAAAAAACAATTTCAACCTACCTACGATGGACCGTATAAAGTATTAGAGAGAAATAGCAAGACTTTTAAACTACAAATACCCGGAAGGAAATCTACGATTATATCGATCGACCGACTAAAGCCTGCCTATATTATTAACGAGGATACTGCAGAGGATTCATCATCATCATCAAAACCACCAGCGAGGAAGCTTGAAACTTCATCATCTACATCAACCCAGTTGAAACCTATTTTAAAAACTACGAAATACTGGCGAGTCGTCAAGCCTCCGGTACGCTTTCGCTGGGGGGAGAGTGATGTAGCAGCCAGATTAATCAAACCGAAACGGGAATAAATAATATATACTCCGCTGCTACCATAACGCGGAAGGCGAGAATAAATAAAAAAACATTTTATTTCCTAATTATTCTTGGCTACTGAGATACTGCGGACTGTATATAGATAATTTGACGTTCTTATAAAGAAACAAGAAGCAGCCGCAAATATCATTCAGCGCCACACCGACTTCACACGCCGCTATCGTCACGTATCCGTCGACCAATGGTGAGCCGTTTCTTCAACGCCGCAGTTCGTTTCCTCTTGCTGTTCCGGAGCTGTATTCCACACCGCCGCCGCCCGCCGACTACGCGTGCGCACCGATCTGCATGTCTTATATAGCCCGGTCCAGTGACGTAGCTTCGTGAACAACAAACAAGTCTCACGCCGGGAAACGAAACGTAGATAATTGTATATTTTAAATAGTTTTCATTGGCCATAAAAAAAGCAATATAATTGGCTAGGCAAAATATTAATTGTTACCATTGGCAAATCAATAGTGAGCCAGCCATATAAATATAGGCAAGGTTGATGCAAAAGATATTCCATTCCGAATCCCATTCGACAGTACATTCATAAACATAAACAGTAGTTTCATTTCTCCACCTCGAAGAAAACCACTCGGAGTCTGTTAATAGTGGACAGTTCGTCTCCACTATTACACACCGTACTAGTGATATTGACTGAGAAAAAAGTTTAGTATTAATGTAAAACTTAATAAGTTAAAGTTAAGTTGTATCGGAGAAAATGTTGATAGAAACCCTTTTATGATTAAAACTACTTTTACGGATTTTATCGCGTTTATTTTTACTTTTTATTTTTAATACCCGACGTTTCGGGCGCTTTCCAGCACCCATGGTCACGGGGGACTGAGATGACTGACGTCCCGATGTCATTGTTAAACCCGGAGTACCTTCAGCTTTTTTTAATTATTGTTTATGGTCCGATCTATGCAAAATGAACTGACTATGTCTTGAGGTCTTGCAGTAGTATGCTTGGGTTTAGTTTTAATTTTATTGATTATAGGATCCCAAGCAGGTTGTAGTACCCAGCCTCCTTCTCTATTGAAATTAGGATGTTTTTTAATTTCAATAGCCTCACGTATCATCCTTGGTAGGAATCGGTGTTTTTTCGCGCGGATTTGTGGTCTATCAAATCTGATGTAATGGTTGGGGCCGTCTAGGATATGATCACAAACTGCAGACTTCCCGGAACGTTGATGCTTCACATCAGCTATATGTTCTTTTACGCGGGTCCTAATTGATCTTTTGGTTTGTCCTATATAAGAGAGACCACATTCACAATCAAGCTTGTACACTCCTGCATCTTGTAGAGGAATATGACACTTGACGGATGGTAGGAACTGACTAATCTTCTTCGGCGGCTTGTAGAATGTTCTAATAGAAGCTCGCTTCAAGATATAGCCAATCTTGTCTGTGACACCTCTGACATATGGTAGTACAGCAGGCACACGCTCGACTGTGGCCGGCTTCACTCGGTCACTGTGACGTAGGCGCGGGACCCGAAGCTTGTTGTCGCGCAGAACTTGCTTGACGTGCTGAAGCTCGGCGGCCAGGTGTTTGCTGTCACAGATCCCTCGTGCTCTCTGTAACAAAGATTTGCCCACGGTAGCTAACTGTGAAGGATAGTGGTGAGATTCACCGTTTAAATGTCGGTTTGTATGGGTCTTTTTCCTATACACAGTGTGACCAATGGTGTTATTAGGATTTCGGATGACTAATATATCTAGGAAAGGTAAGGAATTATTAGCCTCTAACTCCATAGTAAATTGAATTTTAGCGTTTATTGAATTAAGATGTTCTAAAAATGCGGTTACTTTGTCTGATGGTAAAATTGTGAAAGTATCGTCTACGTACCGCTTGTACATCCTTGGTGTAACAGGTGCAGTAAGGAGGGCTTTCTCCTCAAAGTCTTCCATGAATATATCGGCGACAATGGGAGATACAGGTGAGCCCATCGCCACACCATCTACTTGCTTGTAAAATATTTGTTGTTTTTTTTTTGGGAGATTTAATTTCGGCGCTCGCTAATTACGTCGAAGTTCAGCGCCGAAATTAAATCTCCCAAAAAATGAATTTAACGCGTTGAAAAACTTACGCAACAGACCAGAGCTTACGATTCTCCGCGCAGATAAAGGTAATTCTACGGTTATAATGGATACGTCAGATTACAATTTTAAAATACAACAACTTTTGTCGGATGAAACTACTTATCGAAAGGTCAAAACAGACCCTACAACTAATACGCTTAAAACAACTAGCGATCTAATTAAGAAATACTCCGAAAAATTGAATCTGGACGTTAATTCGATAATACCTTCCTGTGCCAAACCACCGAAGTTGTATGGGTTACCAAAGATACACAAACTGAATGCTCCATTACGTCCAATAGTGAGTCAGATTGATTCGCCAACTTACAGATTGGCTCAATACTTAGCTAAAATATTATCACCACTCAGAGGACACACAAGAGCACACACTAAGGATTCATACCATTTTGTTAGTGAGATAAAAGACCTACATCTTACTGACAATGAAACCATGGTCAGTTTTGATGTTCAATCTCTATTTACATGCCTACCTGTTGAAGACTGCATCTCAATTATAACTAGGAAACTAAAGGAAAATAACATGCCAGCAGAATATGCAGTATTACTAAGACATTGCCTTACATCTGGCTATCTATTGTGGAAGGAGGAGTTTTACAAGCAAGTAGATGGTGTGGCGATGGGCTCACCTGTATCTCCCATTGTCGCCGATATATTCATGGAAGACTTTGAGGAGAAAGCCCTCCTTACTGCACCTGTTACACCAAGGATCTACAAGTGGTACGTAGACGATACTTTCACAATTTTACCATCAGACAAAGTAACTGCATTTTTTAGAACATCTTAATTCCATAAACGCTAAAATTCAATTTACTATGGAGTTAGAGGCAAATAATTCCTTACCTTTCCTAGATGTATTAGTCATCCGAAATCCTAATAACACCATTGGTCACACTGTGTATAGGAAAAAGACCCATACAAACCGATATTTAAACGGTGAATCTCACCACCATCCTTCACAGTTAGCTACCGTGGGCAAATCTTTGTTACAGAGAGCACGAGGGATCTGTGACAGCAAACACCTGGCCGCCGAGCTTCAGCACGTCAAGCAAGTTCTTCACGACAACAAGCTTCGGGTCCCGCGCCTACGTCACAGTGACCGAGTGAAGCCGGCCACAGTCGAGCGTGTGCCTGCTGTACTACCATATGTCAGAGGTGTCACAGACAAGATTGGCTATATCTTGAAGCGAGCTTCTATTAGAACATTCTACAAGCCGCCGAAGAAGATTAGTCAGTTCCTACCATCCGTCAAGTGTCATATTCCTCTACAAGATGCAGGAGTGTACAAGCTTGATTGTGAATGTGGTCTCTCTTATATAGGACAAACCAAAAGATCAATTAGGACCCGCGTAGAACATATAGCTGATGTGAAGCATCAACGTTCCGGGAAGTCTGCATTTTGTGATCATATCCTAGACGGCCCCAACCATTACATCAGATTTGATAGACCACAAATCCTCGCGAAAGAACACCGATTCCTACCAAGGATGATACGTGAGGCTATTGAAATTAAAAAACATCCTAATTTCAATAGAGAAGGAGGCTGGCTACTACCACCTGCTTGGGATCCTATAATCAATAAAATTAAAACTAAACCCAAGCATACCACTGCAAGACCTCAAGACATAGTCAGTTCATTTTGCATAGATCGGACCATAAACAATAATTAAAAAAAGCTGAAGGTACTCCGGGTTTAACAATGACATCGGGACGTCAGTCATCTCAGTCCCCCGTGACCATGGGTGCTGGAAAGCGCCCGAAACGTCGGGTATTAAAAATAAAAAGTTTAAGTATAACGCGATAAAATCCGTAAAAGTAGTTTTAATTGTGCAATGTTCGCGTAAATGTAGAAATCATTAAGAAACCCTTTTACTCTAATAGATTCTTCCTTACACCCTGAGCCTTTCAGGTTGCTAAAAGTAAAAATGTATTAATTATAATAGATTATAATAGACACATAAATTGTACATACATGTTTATTATAAGTAATACTTCACAGAATTTGTGCTGTTTGTATTTTGTGATAAATTATGTGTCGCTGAATAAATGCCTGTAACCAATTTTAAATTGCACGCAGTTTTCAATTCAACGCCAACAGATTAGTTATTATGCAAAATCTATGCCAAAACGCAAACTTCCGAAACTAAGTTGTGTTCATCTTATTTATTGGTAGCAATAGTGTCACAAATTTTAATAGTTTATAAACTTAATGGTATTTTTGTGGTGCGGTCTTTTATTTTGTATCATCATCATAATCATTACAAACCTTCTCATGTGATGTCACAAAATACACAAAAATGCAAGAAAATCCAGATTTTATATACTAATTATGCTTTAATTTTACAAATATTTATTTACATTTGTTCATCCACAAATAATTATTGATGTACGAAATGATTATGTCAAAAAAGAGGAATGGCCTTGTTTAGCATTCATCTTAAAACTGTGACTCGATTTCCGCAATTATCACTTTATTGTACTGATTATATAATAATAAGATAAGATTAAAAAGGGAAATTTCTGAGAGCCACCACATCCATTTCTGCCGCGTAGGAAAAAACTGACCTCTTAGACTCCCTTTTATTAAACTCAACTCTTGATGTTATGACACAGTCGGCGTGTTCTACGCTGGATGTGCGGTAAAATTTTTTCAACATATTGGTTGCAATTCAGCGAAGGTTATACGCCTAGTTGGATCAGGTACGTGGCGCTGTAGATATCAAACGGGCAAAACAAGGGCGGATCGCTAGTATATTATAAATATTACCTATTGAACGGCATTTTTATATTTAATTTAACACTATTTCGTGCCGTGTAGTGGCTGTTGAGAATATCTACTACCCCATATCTTCCCAAGGGTGTCGTAAGATGTGACAAAGGAAGCCAGGCAAGTGATGGGCAACAGCATCTTCCTGATAACAGCAATTATACAACAAAAAATGCGGGTGCCAACCTGCTCGCCAAACGTGGCAACTATGAAAAATATCCCCCTTGAGCAATGACACAAAAAAACGGCCTGGAAAATGTACTCCATGAGCAATGGCACAAAAATCCCCGGCGGCCCCACTATTCCTAGCTACGGTGGCGACCATGGTAACGGCGAAGCAGGGCGTGCTAAGTATCTCCAGTTGAGGTTCAACTGCCACCTAAGACCACTCGATCTGGCAATATACAATGCACGCACCCTGAGGACTGACGAGAAGACACTGGAGCTGAAAGAAGAGACATACAAGTTGCGTTGAAATATTATAGGATTATCCGAGGTCCGCAGAGAGGAGGTGGACACAGTGATTCTCGAATTCGGCAACATGTACTATCAGCGGGAGGGCGGCCATCTGTCCTAAGGAGGTATTGGATTTATCGTCCACAAATCTCTCGTTAACAACGTTGTAAATATTGGGAGTGTGTTGTCGAGGGTTACGTACCTTATACTCGGAATTACCAAACGGTATTCGCTTAAGGTTATACAGGTTTACGCACAAAACTCAGCACATCCCAATGAAGAGGTGGAGGAAATGTATGAGGATATCTCTAGAGCCATGGATTTCTCCAAAACTCACTATACGGTTTTTATGGGAGACTTCTATTCAAAACTAGGCACAAAAGAAAACGATGAGTTGAAGATAAGAAACTTTTTATGATGAACTCTTTTTTACAAAAGTGGCCACACAGAAAATGAACTAGGTCGATCCGCAACGGGTCAACAAAAAATGAGATTGACTACATTATTACGACCAGACGACAACTGTTCAGCGATAGTCAGTGATCACAAGTGAAAACTTACAGCGATCACCGAATGGTTAGAGGCTCAATGAACCTAAACATTAATTTGGAGAGATCTCATCAAATGAAGTATTTCAAACAAGGTCAAACTTTCATCTCGAATTACAAAACCGTTTTAAGTGCCTAGTAGACAGTGGACGATATAAATGACAAGCTCGTGGAAACTGTCCATGCGGTCGGAGCTAAGTTCTGCAAGACTCGCCGCAAAAGAACACAAAAACTCTCCGATCACACTCTTAGTCTCATGGCTCTAAGACAGTAAATGAAGCTGCAGTCTTCAGCAGATTTGACAGCGAACAGATAACTGAACAGACAGATTCTTAAAGCTCTCAGCTCGTATTGAGGAACCGATTAAGTGGAACCGGGGCTCCAAAGTCTTTGCCAGAAATCTGTCTGCCAGAAAGAGCCCACTGTCGGTGAAAACCAATTGTACAGCATTGTTTCCAAGATACTTGAGATTTTGAGTTATATTGGGAGGTTCCGTGGGCAGCTGTACACATCATCATTGGAGTCATACGCAGATGTGAGTAGCGATCCGAGAGTGAGTTTTGTAATGCTGAGATTGAAATTGTGTTCCAGCAACTTAAAAAGGGCAAGCCACCGGGCGAGGATGGAATTACAGCGGAGCTTCTGAAAGTGGGTGGAAAACGGGTACTTGAAGTCCTTCAAAAGTTCTTTAATGCCGCTCTCCATGGTGGCACTACTCACGAGGCATGGAGCAGAAGTGTGGTGGTGTTATTCTTTAAGATAGGTGACAACTCTTGAAGAATTACAGACCGATATCCTTTCTGAACCTCATCTATGTGCTATTTTTGAGAGTCATTACCAATCGTTACGTACACAGACTCTACGACTTCCAACCTCCTGAACAAGCCGGTTCCCGGAAAGGCTTTAACATCATAGGTCACATACGTACCCTTCGGCAAATTATACAGAAAACCGAAGATTACAACTGCAACATGGCCCGGCGTATGTGGACTATGAGAAAGCCTTTGATTACGTCGAAATTTGGGCGATACTACAGTCCTTTCAACGGTGCCAAATTGACTGTCTGTATATCGAAATGCTGTAGTGTTTGTACAGTAGGGCTAAGATGGCTATCCTAGTACAGAACCAGAGTACGAAACTTATCCAATTACAGAGAGATGTACGACTGGACTGGAAAGGACACACTATTACCGTCAATGGCAAGTATATCACTCACCTTCGATTAATTTGCCGATGATATAATCTGTAGAACCTAAGCACTATGCAAAATGACCTCAATAGTGCCTGCCAACGGATAGGTCTTAAGATGAACATGGCAAAAAATATATGTAACGTCCATGTCACACCTATGCCAGTAGTTGTTGGGGGCATTAAGCTCGAAATTTTTGACGAGTAAGTTTACCTGGGACAAATAGTCCAATTAGGTAAGTCCATCATCGGCCGAGAGGTCAATCGACAGATTCAACTCAGCTTGGCAGCGTTCGGGATAGTACGACACATCTTTTCATCAGCTATACCTCAAAACCTGAAAACGAGACTGTAAAACTAGTGCTTGTTGCCAGTGATGACTTATGGAACTGAGGCGTTATGCCCGGGGTTTCTCTGTGGGATAAACTTAGAAATTAGGATATTCGCAGTAGAACCAGAGTGACCGACATAGCCCAACGGATTAGTAAGCTGAAGTGGCAGTGGCCATATAGTTCGAAAAATCGACAACCGATGGGGAAAAAAGATTCTCGATTGGCAGCCTCGTACCGGTAGGCAAAGTGTAGGGCAACCCCACATTAGATGGGGTGACGACCTAATACATGCAGAAAGTTATTGTATGTAAGACATGCAGAAAGTTGATGGATGCAGGCGGCTCAGGGCCGTGCTTTGTGACATTCCTTGGAGGAGACGTATGATCAGCAGAGGGTTTGTGAATGATTTCGGAAAATTACTCTACCCTAGGAAAAATCAGTTATTTCAGCGGGACTTTAAAAAAAAAACAGTTTAAAATATTATATTAGATTACACAATTAATTACACAGTACCCGAATGACCGAGCTTTGCTCGGTTTTTTAAGTTACATTTATATACAAATTATATGAATAATAGTTTTTGATCTTATTGACATAATAGAAAAAACTGAACTAGTTATTTGAATAAAAAATCATGAGTGCAATTAGTTTAATTAAAATTTTCATATTTTTAAAAAGTACTAAAAAAGAGCTCGAAATAATAGATTTTCTCACAAAAGAAGGGAACTTGAAAAAAAAAAGGAAAAAAAGTCGGACCCAAGACGGGACGCAAACCACGGAACTCCGATATCACGCCTGAACAACATCCCATCTGAGCTATTACGATCGTTGGTAATCTGTCAATATTTACCTTCTGATATTGTTGCAGTTTTTTTATTGCCTGAAAACATGGACAAAAGCACATTTTCTAAATATAAATCCTAGCTAGATCGATTTATTGCCCCCGAAACTCCCTGGACACTAAATTTTATGAAAATCGTTGGTTTCCGAGATTCCGATTATATATATATATATATATATATTTTTCAAGAATTGCTCGTTTAAAGGTATAGGATAAAAATATATATTATGCCTATTATCGCGACAATTATATGCTTTTATTACTTCAGCCACCTCCCCAGAGAGTGCACGAGGACAGGGAAGCCGCTATTCGTGAATGGGACAGGTACCCGCAAGAAGTGTTGGATAACTTGATCCACAGCATGCCCAGAAGGGTTTCCGCATGTGTTCGAGCCAGAGGAGGAGTTATATTAAATAAAATAAAAATCCTCTATTAATAAATTTTAATTAATAAATTTAGGATTTAATTCCTCAATATTTATTCCTGACAAATAAAAGATTTTGAATTTGTGTATACAGTGTATTTCTATTTAATAAAAATATGAACACTTTTTTCTAAAATAAATAAAAAACCTCATTTTAAAAATATATCGGCATTTGCTCGTGATTACTAAATTTTTTTATGCGTATATTGCCGTTATGTATAAATGCTGGAAAGATTTTTTTATATTTTTTTTAGATTATAGCATAAGGCAGTAGAACTTTACGCGGAACGTGCTTCAGGACATAGAACTAATTTTATTCCGGCTATTTATTTGGCAGATTTCAGCTTTTGTGTGATCGTTCCGGTAAAACTGCATTAAGCACTTAATAGGTGTGTTTTCAGGCTTGGGCCTAGGCGCCATTTGTGCATTAATCTCTTGGACCTAGTCGGAAAGTTTTTCCTAGTTAAACATATTCATTTACCTAGGACTCCATTAGCTCCATTTAGTAACCAGTCCACCTGCGCAGCATAAAAACAAGATTAATTAATTTGCCTGCAGCTCTTATACGCAGTAGCGTGGCTCTATCAACATCAATATGGCATCTTAAATACTTTCATAAAAATATTTTAAAATAAATTAAAATCTTCTTATTTCAGGGAATTAACTGAAACCCACTCTATTTCATACTTAATGTACAGATCGAGCTTGTAATCAAACTAAGTTGAAAAGCAATGATGGTAAATAATATAATTATGTTATTGTTGTTAATTTATTTACATTTGTAGACCGTGCCTTCTGGTTACTTGACTCCTTAATTAGTGGCAAATAAAGGCTCTCTGTTTGTTTAAATGTCATCGGGTGTAATGAGCGATGCTTCAATATACTAATAGCCTAAATATACCCTTCGTTCATAATACAAATTATTATAGTGTATTATAAAATACTGTATTTCATAATTCAATATCAACAATAAAAAGAAAAAACGTAGTTAAATATGCGAAACTTTTGTAACTATAAAACTTGAACATTTTATAGCCCTTGTCTTTTTAGACGTTGTGCTAGGCCCTTAGTCTTATATTTAAAGCTTGTGATTAGAAGTTTGTATAAAGAATGGCTAAATCACTGTTATTTAATTTTGAGTATATCTTATTTATCACTTATATTAATGAAAATGACTCCAAAAATCTTGGTGATCCAGTGTCAGTATCGGCGACAATGTGCCAGCACAACCACAGTTGCTTATTCTACTACTATGATTTATGAGTGGTAAAATTAAAAAAAATGTACAACCGACTTCAATACGACCGAATCAATATATTCAAAGTCAATTGAAATACGCATTATTTAAGGATAACTCGAAAAGTGCTAGTCAAATTTTGATAAATTTTATGTGAAACCACATGAAAAGCCGTGAGTAAAAGAGACGTGGTAGCTCAGATGGTTAACGCTCGCTGTAAATATAACAGAACGCGAGTAACCCGGGTTCGATCCCCGCCAGCACCAATGAAATTGTTATTTGCAATTTTAAGTGCTGATTTACCACGTGCTCGGCGGTGAAGGAAAACATCTTGAGGAAACCTGCATGTATGAGGAATAAGAAAAAAATATTTCGAAGACATGTGAAGTTCGCCAACACGTATTGGGGCAGCGCGGTGAACATTTCCTTGCCCTAAAACCCTCTTAGACATGAGGAGAGGCCTGTGCCCAGCAGTGGGATGTATTTAGGCTGTAACTTTACTTTACTTTACATGAAAAGCACTAGCTTTCGAATAAAAAATAATCATCAAAATCGGTTCACACAGAAAAGAGTTAACACACATAAAAAACATACAGATGAATTGGATTCCTCTTGCTTTTTGAAGTCGGTTAAAAAACGGGGACAATTACAGCAAATACATATACCGTATCGTGGCGGTGGAAGAATATTCACTACTTCAAATCGTCCTGTAAGTATCGTAAGAGGTGACAGAGGGAAACAAACCCAGAAATGGACATCAGCGTCTTTCTAACAACTGTTGTTGTCAACTCATATTGCTAGCGTAAAAAACAACCGCCGGAATATATAAACCAACCAGAGTTAAGAGTAAAAAAATACTTTCTATAAGAATAAATTATAACCTATATAGAATTAAAAATATATTATAATATATTGAATTCTATCCTAACTATGAACTAATGAACAGATGAGAGAGGCCTATGTTCAGTAGTGGTCTTTTAATATACTTTTAATGATGAGCCTGGATTGTCCAACAACTTCCGGCATAGGTGTGACATGGACTTTACACATAACCTTTTTCTTGTCCGTGTTCATCCTAAGACCTATCAGTTATGTCAAACGATTAAGATATATAAGCATGGTGCTAAGTACGTCTCAATCTCACGAAAAATCTCAGGCCACCCGCAAATGGCACTGCTTTAGTCGATCTTTAACTTAAACAGGTGATTCTTTCCAAAACAAATATCTGGTGAAGACTTTAGAGCTAAAGCTCAATCGCTACTAAATCCATCATAAGTCATTTTTAAGTGCGTAAGTAAGTTTAGCTTTGTCTGTTAAGTAGCCTATACAAGGTCAAATAACAGAAAATTCAACAGAGGAATGCAGTTTCATTTTCGGTCTAGCAGCTATAACACTGATACTGTGATCGGAGTATTTTGGGTTCTATTGCGACAGATCTAGCTTCGAGTGCACGGGCAGTGAAATTTCTTTTGTAATTGGAGCTGAAAGTTTGTCTACAATTTTATTATAACTTGGTGTGTTGAATTCATTATATGTGACCTCTCCAAGTTAATATTAATGTTTAATGTGACTTTTACCATTCGGGGATCGCTACTAGTTTTCACTCTTGCAATCTCTGAGATACCTCTGAACAGTTTTCGCTTGATGGACATAATTAAATCAATCTCATAATGATTAATTAAATTTTCGCGAATTTTAAACATTAAATGAAACTATTTATACGGGTTTTATCGCATTAAATTAACTTATTTTTACTTATTTTAAATAACCGACTATTCGTCGTCAATGACATAGTTAGCCCAGCTACCTTCCGTTTTTGAACATTAATTTTCTATAATCTACGGAGAACGAGCTTACAGTATCTTGAAGTCATGCAGTGGTATGCTTGGGTTTGGATTGAATTTTTAAGCGGTCCATTTTTGCGTAGGATGCACGGTTCCGGAGATGTGCAGATCAATTAACTCTTATGTAATTGATATCCGCTACGAACCTCAACCGTCATTAGCGCTCCATTGTCCTTATCTACTTATCTATTGTTGATTGACTACCGTCATTATCTATTATTCGTCAGCGTGTGGGTCGGCTTATGCTATTGTATTATACTCCTTTGTTCCTATCTACAACACTAATCTGAATCATCAATAAAACACATTACCTAATTTTGTTAAAATTTTTATTTATAAAATACAAAATCTTATTACTTATTATCTATAAAATAGGAGCGAAACATCTCATCCACTAACATATCGTTGTAAAATGTGTTCTCTGTAAATATACTCGTAAAACTATGCATTGAACATCCCTGTAACTTATATAGCAAATACATTAAGCAATATTCGCCACAAACTGAAGTCCTATCAACATTCCAGTTCCATCTTTTAAACACATTACCTAATTTTGTTAAAATTTTTATTTATAAAATACAAAATCTTATTACTTATTATCTATAAAATAGGAGCGAAACATCTCATCCACTAACATATCGTTGTACAATGTGTTCTCTGTAAATATACTCGTAAAACTATGCATTGAACATCCCTGAAACTTATATAGCAAATACATTAAGCAATATTCGCCACAAACTGAAGTCCTATCAACATTCCAGTTCCATCTTTTACAATTTCGTACAGGTGCCCGTCCATATGAATCAAAATATTCACCGACGTCATTCGTATCGATATATAAAGCTACCCAATGTGACCCCGGTTTATCATCTGTACCCAAATTGCATATTACCTAGTCAGGTCATAAATTCTATCACATGTTTAATGTAAAATAATTGAAACAAGTTTATTCATTATGTAACCATTTATATAACAAAATGAACTTAACAAAACATAGATTCTTATGACACTATAGTTTATTCAAAATGACCTCCGTAATTTTGAATACAGGCCTTCAATCTGCGCGGCCAGTCGTCTATCTCACCACGAACGAGGTCCATGTCATATCGGCGGCTGCCTTAATTAAAGATGTCTTGAGTGACTCGAAATTGGGATGAGGCTTTGAGCACGCCTTTTCCTCCAAGTGTTACCATATCTTGTAATCTAACGGATTCAAATCTGGACTGGTCTTTGTGTCGGATGAAGTCGATTTCACGCGCCGCCAGCCAGTCTTTTTTTTTTTGTTTTTAAAAAACGTTACCTCCACACTAGGATTTTCTCCTGTATCGTGGGGGCAGTTTACAAACACAAATTTCACAAGGACAAACATCCAAACTCGGAACAATTACTTGTAGGTCGTACAAATACTTGTTCCGTGCGGGATTCGAACCCGCGACCCCCCAGGCGCAGCCACTCATTGCTAAGCCACTACCCCACGGAGCTGTCAAAAGTCTTGTGTGCTCTTCGCTCTATGAGCTGACACCGAATCTTGTTGGAATACCCAGTGCCTGTTATTGAACATGGTATGAGAAACAGGTTACACAAGGTTCGTCAGGACTGTATTTTGATACACAACTGCATTCGTTTTTAACCTTTCTCACAAAAATGTACCTCTGTTAAGCCCCAATAAGAAACTCCCAACCATACCATGAGCGAGGATGGAAAATGACCTCGTTGGACACGCGGAATACGGTTGCTCGCTTCTTCACTACTGTGTGCGTACACCTTATCATTTTGTTTGTTGTAGCTCTCTTCTACGGTAAAAATTTTTTTATCCGAAAAAAGAATTTCCCGATATTTTTTCCCGCGTACCGCTTCACCAAAGCGCGGCATCTCTTCAGTCTCAGATCCATTAGACGAGCATTCAAACGATGTCCTGTTTTTCTTCGATATGCCCGAAGCCCTAAGTCTTCATTTAACGCCGTGGTTCTGCTTAACCCCATCTGAAGGGCCAACAGTTTCTGCTTACGTTTGGGATTTCTTTGAATTCGCACCTTTACAGCTTTTATCACTGCTGGAGTCCTAACAAATCGAGGGCGACCACTTCTTGACCTGTCATCTACACTAGAGTCTTCATTGTATCGTTTGATGGTACGATAAACGAATCTTTTGGTTATATTCAAATTTTTCAGTATATCAAAAAATTTAATTGGCGCGTAATCGCAACTGCAACACGGTCTTTTTTAAGCGTCCACTCCATATGTAAAAATGAGTAAAATTCTAAAAAGTATACAGTTTTATTTTCATGAACAATTCGAATTCAATAAACTTTTTTGTGGCCAGCATTATAAAAGAAAAGTTTTTACTGTGTGACAATACTTATGACCTGACTAGGTATATACGTTGATACGTGGGTGTACATAGGCAGTCTGTTAGCAGCATAAACATTGTTTTCTAGACTGGGGTGAATCTTTTTCAGATGTTGTTGTACATCTAGTGTATCCATGATATTACTGCTATTAGTAGATTACTACAGTACAATCTACTCAATGACTAACATAGGAATGATCAATTATATGATTTCTAAATATTTAATTGCATTTTTTCTGTTATACAAAACGTATTTGAGTCATCAATACACTGAATAAAACGCAACACGAAGAATGTGAGATAAGGTTGTTGACGCATAAAGTTATTATCAATTCTACTGTAGAAATTCTTTAGATTAGAATTATTACTTACTGGTACCATATAAGACCAAGCAACTGCAGTCATGGAGTTAGTGTATGGTCGTTTGACCGCAGTGTATCTATCAATAATACATTTGCGTTACTTCAACGCATCAAAGGCCATAGATGTAAGTGTTTAATCTATTGACAAACTTACTTTTCTTTCTGTTATTTTTTACGTGTGTATGATTTTGAACGACAGGCCTGTTGGTCTAGTGGTTAGTGACCCTTACTGTTATGCCGGAGGTCGTGGGTTCGATTCCCACCCAGGACAAATGTTTGTGTGATGAGCACGATCATTTGTTCTGTGTCTGGGTGTAATTTATCTATAATATTTATGTATTTAGAAATATATAAGTATGTTTATCAGTTGTCTAGTACCCATAACACAAGCTCTGCTTAGCTTGGGACTAGATGGCGTTGTGTGATAGTTGTGGAATATTATTATTATTATTATTATTTAGTGTTAACAAATTATATTTAAATATTTTGTGTGTGTATATGATTAAGCCGTGGTAGCTCAGATGGTTAGCGCAAGCTGTAAATTTTACAGTACGTAACGCGGGTTCGATCCTCGCCGACACCAATTAAATTGTTAATTGCAATTTTAAGTGTTTATTCTATTGACACACTTACTTTTCTTTCTGTTATTTTCTTACGTGTGTATGATTTAGTGTTAACAAATTATATTTAAATATTGTGTGTGTGTATATGATTAAGCCGTGGTAGCTCAGATGGTTAGCGCAAGCTGTAAATTTTACAGTATGTAACGCGGGTTCGATCCCCGCCGACACCACTTAAATTGTTAATTGCAATTTTAAGTGCTGATTTACCACGTGCTCGGCGGTGAAGGAAAACATCGTGAGGAAACCTGCATGTCTGAGAAAATTTCGAAGGCATGTGAAGTTCGCCAACACGCATTGAGACCGCGCCGCGGACATTTCCTAGCCATAAATACAAAGAAAATAGCAGAAAGTAAAAAGTTAAAAAAATACTTTTAACAATGACAGTCATTAGTTGATCATTAGTAAATGTGATTCTGTTTTCTTAAATTACAGGAAGAAAAGAGCAGGAGGAAGAAATGGGGTGATGGGAAGTAATGAAGAATGAATTGTTTTGTGAAGTTTGTTGGAACAAACATATTTTAGTCACGTGTAAATACTTTTAACATTTTGGTTCAAAATGACACAAAATCTAAAAAATATTAGATACATCATCGACATGGACGGATTTTACATTACATATCCTCATAAACATATTCAATGTAGAGAAATGGCTATTCTAGACGTAAAACTATCTAATAAAAATGATTCGTTTATCGATCATTATTTGTTTCAGCCAAGTTATCCTTTCAATTATTTGTCGCCAAAAGACAAAAAAACTGTTCGTTATTGTGAAATACACGTGCACGGCATTCCATATTTTGATGTGACCGAAGAATTAAAATGTGCCTACAAACAAGAGAACATCATTCCCATATTAAATTGGTATATTAGAAATTTGTGCAAAGACGAAGTGATCGCATACAAAGGTGGTTAAACAGAAAAACAATTTTTAAAAATGTTGACGACGAATGATAGAATTTTTAATATTGAAGAATACAAAAGTCCAAAATACAATGATTTGGTAAATGTCATAAATTTAAACAAACGTTATGTGTGTAATAATCATATATTTGCAAAAAATAATCACAAAATTTTACATTGTTTTTGTGACGAAGTGTGGGTTTTTTACAAGTGGTTATTGCTTGAAAATAAAATTTTAAATTAATCATAAATTTTGTTTGATTTCCCAAAAAACATTAGTTATAGTATACTATATAATACGAAATTGGTTCAACAGAAAAACAATTTTTAAAAATGTTGACGACGAATGATAGAATTTTTAATATTGAAGAATACAAATGTCCAAAATACAATGATTTGGTAAATGTCATAAATTTAAACAAACGTTATGTGTGTAATAATCATATATTTGCAAAAAATAATCACAAAATTTTACATTGTTCTTGTGACGAAGTGTGGGTTTTTTACAAGTGGTTATTGCTTGAAAATAAAATTTTAAATTAATCATAAATTTTGTTTGATTTCCCAAAAACATTAGTTATAGTATACTATATAATACAAAATTGGTTGAACAGAAAAACAATTTTTTAAAAATGTTGACGACGAATGATAGAATTTTTAATATTGAAGAATACAAATGTCCAAAATACAATGATTTGGTAAATGTCATAAATTTAAACAAACGTTATGTGTGTAATAATCATATATTTACAAAAAATAAACACAAAATTTTACATTGTTCTTGTGACGAAGTGTGGGTTTTTTACAAGTGGTTATTGCTTGAAAATAAAATTTTAAATTAATCATAAATTTTGTTTGATTTCCAAAAAACATTATACAAAATTGGTTGAACAGAAAAACATTTTTTTAAAAATGTTGACGACGAATGATAGAATTTTTAATATTGAAGAATACAAATGTCCAAAATACAATGATTTGGTAAATGTCATAAATTTAAACAAACGTTATGTGTGTAATAATCATATATTTGCAAAAAATAATCACAAAATGTATTCTTAAAAAAAACCCACACTTCGTCAGAAGAACAATGTAAAATTTTGTGATTATTTTTTTGCAAATATATGATTATTACACACACAATGTTTGTTTAAATTTATGACATTTACCAAATCATTGTATTTTGGACATTTGTATTCTTCAATATTAAAAATTCTATCATTCGTCGTCAACATTTTTAAAAATTGTTTTTTTGTTCAACCAATTTTGTATTATATAGTATACTATAACTAATGTTTTTGGGAAATCAAACAAAATTTATGATTAATTTAAAATTTTATTTTCAAGCAATAACCACTTGTAAAAAACCCACACTTCGTCACAAGAACAATGTAAAATTTTGTGATTATTTTTTGCAAATATATGATTATTACACACATAACGTTTGTTTAAATTTATGACATTTACCAAATCATTGTATTTTGGACATTTGTATTCTTCAATATTAAAAATTCTATCATTCGTCGTCAACATTTTTAAAAATTGTTTTTCTGTTGAACCAATTTCGTATTATATAGTATACTATAACTAATGTTTTTTGGGAAATCAAACAAAATTTATGATTAATTTAAAATTTTATTTTCAAGCAATAACCACTTGTAAAAAACCCACACTTCGTCACAAAAACAATGTAAAATTTTGTGATTATTTTTTGCAAATATATGATTATTACACACATAACGTTTGTTTAAATTTATGACATTTACCAAATCATTGTATTTTGGACTTTTGTATTCTTCAATATTAAAAATTCTATCATTCGTCGTCAACATTTTTAAAAATTGTTTTTCTGTTTAACCACCTTTGTATGCGATCACTTCGTCTTTGCACAAATTTCTAATATACCAATTTAATATGGGAATGATGTTCTCTTGTTTGTAGGCACATTTTAATTCTTCGGTCACATCAAAATATGGAATGCCGTGCACGTGTATTTCACAATAACGAACAGTTTTTTTTGTCTTTTGGCGACAAATAATTGAAAGGATAACTTGGCTGAAACAAATAATGATCGATAAACGAATCATTTTTATTAGATAGTTTTACGTCTAGAATAGCCATTTCTCTACATTGAATATGTTTATGAGGATATGTAATGTAAAATCCGTCCATGTCGATCATGTATCTAATATTTTTTTAGATTTTGTTTCATTTTGAACCAAAATGTTAAAAGTATTTACACGTGACTAAAATATGTTTGTTCCAACAAACTTCACATAACAATTCATTCTTCCTTACTTCCCATCACCCCATTTCTTCCTCCTGCTCTTTTCTTCCTGTTATTTAAGAAAACAGAATCACATTTACTAATGATCAACTAATGACTGTCATTGTTAAAAGTATTTTTTAACTTTTTACTTTCTGCTATTTTCTTTGTATTTATGGCTAGGAAATGTCCGCGGCGCGGTCTCAATGCGTGTTGGCGAACTTCACATGCCTTCGAAATTTTCTCAGACATGCAGGTTTCCTCACGATGTTTTCCTTCACCGCCGAGCACGTGGTAAATCAGCACTTAAAATTGCAATTAACAATTTAAGTGGTGTCGGCGGGGATCGAACCCGCGTTACATACTGTAAAATTTACAGCTTGCGCTAACCATCTGAGCTACCACGGCTTAATCATATACACACACACAATATTTAAATATAATTTGTTAACACTAAATCATACACACGTAAGAAAATAACAGAAAGAAAAGTAAGTGTGTCAATAGAATAAACACTTAAAATTGCAATTAACAATTTAATTGGTGTCGGCGGGGATCGAACCCGCGTTACGTACTGTAAAATTTACAGCTTGCGCTTACCATCTGAGCTACCACGGCTTAATCATATACACACACAATATTTAAATATAATTTGTTAACACTAAATCATACACACGTAAGAAAATAACAGAAAGAAAAGTAAGTGTGTCAATAGAATAAACACTTAAAATTGCAATTAACAATTTAATTGGTGTCGGCGGGGATCGAACCCGCGTTACGTACTGTAAAATTTACAGCTTGCGCTAACCATCTGAGCTACCACGGCTTAATCATATACACACACAATATTTAAATATAATTTGTTAACACTAAATCATACAGACGTAAGAAAATAAAAGAAAGAAAAGTAAGTGTGTCAATAGAATAAACACTTAAAATTGCAATTAACAATTTAATTTTTGTCGGCGGGAATCGAACCCGCGTTACGTACTGTAAAATTTACAGCTTGCGCTAACCATCTGAGCTACCACGGCTTAATCATATACACACACAAAATATTTAAATATAATTTGTTAACACTAAATAATAATAATAATAATAATATTCCACAACTATCACACAACGCCATCTAGTCCCAAGCTAAGCAGAGCTTGTGTTATGGGTACTAGACAACTGATAAACATACTTATATATTTCTAAATACATAAATATTATAGATAAATTACACCCAGACACAGAACAAATGATCGTGCTCATCACACAAACATTTGTCCTCGGTGGGAATCGGACCCACGACCTCCGGCATAACAGTCAGGGTCACTAACCACTAGACCAACAGGCCTGTCGTTCAAAATCATACACACGTAAAAAATAACAGAAAGAAAAGTAAGTTTGTCAATAGATTAAACACTTACATCTATGGCCTTTGATGCGTTGAAGTAACGCAAATGTATTATTGATAGATACACTGCGGTCAAACGACCATACACTAACTCCATGACTGCAGTTGCTTGGTCTTATATGGTACCAGTAAGTAATAATTCTAATCTAAAGAATTTCTACAGTAGAATTGATAATAACTTTATGCGTCAACAACCTTATCTCACATTCTTCGTGTTGCGTTTTATTCAGTGTATTGATGACTCAAATACGTTTTGTATAACAGAAAAAATGCAATTAAATATTTAGAAATCACATAATTGATCATTCCTATGTTAGTCATTGAGTAGATTGTACTGTAGTAATCTACTAATAGCAGTAATATCATGGATACACTAGATGTACAACAACATCTGAAAAAGATTCACCCCAGTCTAGAAAACAATGTTTATGCTGCTAACAGACTGCCCATGTACACCCACGTACCAACGTATATACCTAGTCAGGTCATAAGTATTGTCACACAGTAAAAACTTTTCTTTTATAATGCTGGCCACAAAAAAAGTTTATTGAATTCGAATTGTTCATGAAAATAAAACTGTATACTTTTTAGAATTTTACTCATTTTTACATATGGAGTGGACGCTTAAAAAAGACCGTGTTGCAGTTGCGATTACGCGCCAATTAAATTTTTTGATATACTGAAAAATTTGAATATAACCAAAAGATTCGTTTATCGTACCATCAAACGATACAATGAAGACTCTAGTGTAGATGACAGGTCAAGAAGTGGTCGCCCTCGATTTGTTAGGACTCCAGCAGTGATAAAAGCTGTAAAGGTGCGAATTCAAAGAAATCCCAAACGTAAGCAGAAACTGTTGGCCCTTCAGATGGGGTTAAGCAGAACCACGGCGTTAAATGAAGACTTAGGGCTTCGGGCATATCGAAGAAAAACAGGACATCGTTTGAATGCTCGTCTAATGGATCTGAGACTGAAGAGATGCCGCGCTTTGGTGAAGCGGTACGCGGGAAAAAATATCGGGAAATTCTTTTTTCGGATAAAAAAATTTTTACCGTAGAAGAGAGCTACAACAAACAAAATGATAAGGTGTACGCACACAGTAGTGAAGAAGCGAGCAACCGTATTCCGCGTGTCCAACGAGGTCATTTTCCATCCTCGCTCATGGTATGGTTGGGAGTTTCTTATTGGGACTTAACAGAGGTACATTTTTGTGAGAAAGGTTAAAAACGAATGCAGTTGTGTATCAAAATACAGTCCTGACGAACCTTGTGTAACCTGTTTCTCATACCATGTTCAATAACAGGCACTGGGTATTCCAACAAGATTCGGTGTCAGCTCATAGAGCGAAGAGCACACAAGACTTTTGACAGCTCCGTGGGGTAGTGGCTTAGCAATGAGTGGTTGCGCTTGGGGGTCGCGGGTTCGAAACCCGCACGGATTGCGTGACCGGAGTACTGAGCACTACGGACACACTTGGAGGAAAAGGCGTGCTCAAAGCCTCATCCCAATTTCGAGTCACTCAAGACGTCTTTAATTAAGGCAGCCGCCGATATGACATGGACCTCGTTCGTGGTGAGATAGACGACTGGCCGCGCAGATTGAAGGCCTGTATTCAAAATTACGGAGGTCATTTTGAATAAACTATAGTGTCATAAGAATCTATGTTTTGTTAAGTTCATTTTGTTATATAAATGGTTACATAATGAATAAACTTGTTTCAATTATTTTACATTAAACATGTGATAGAATTTATGACCTGACTAGGTAATATGCAATTTGGGTACAGATGATAAACCGGGGTCACATTGGGTAGCTTTATATATCGATACGAATGACGTCGGTGAATATTTTGATTCATATGGACGGGCACCTGTACGAAATTGTAAAAGATGGAACTGGAATGTTGATAGGACTTCAGTTTGTGGCGAATATTGCTTAATGTATTTGCTATATAAGTTTCAGGGATGTTCAATGCATAGTTTTACGAGTATATTTACAGAGAACACATTGTACAACGATATGTTAGTGGATGAGATGTTTCGCTCCTATTTTATAGATAATAAGTAATAAGATTTTGTATTTTATAAATAAAAATTTTAACAAAATTAGGTAATGTGTTTAAAAGATGGAACTGGAATGTTGATAGGACTTCAGTTTGTGGCGAATATTGCTTAATGTATTTGCTATATAAGTTACAGGGATGTTCAATGCATAGTTTTACGAGTATATTTACAGAGAACACATTTTACAACGATATGTTAGTGGATGAGATGTTTCGCTCCTATTTTATAGATAATAAGTAATAAGATTTTGTATTTTATAAATAAAAATTTTAACAAAATTAGGTAATGTGTTTTATTGATGATTCAGATTAGTGTTGTAGATAGGAACAAAGGAGTATAATACAATAGCATAAGCCGACCCACACGCTGACGAATAATAGATAATGACGGTAGTCAATCAACAATAGATAAGTAGATAAGGACAATGGAGCGCTAATGACCGTTGAGGCTCGTAGCGGATATCAATTAGATAAGAGTTAATTGATCTGCACATCTCCGGAACCGTGCATCCTACACAAAAATGGGCCGCAGATTCGTGATCAGAGCATGCCAAAACTTTTTTTTTTTTAGGATTGTGAGTCGACGAACGTCGTGCGCCAGAACTGGTACAACCTTTCTACAAGTGCGCCAGAACTGGTACAACCTAACTACTCGTATCTTCCTTGGTAGGAATCGGAGTTCTTTTGGGAGGATTTGTGGTTTATCAAATCTGATGTAATGGTGGGGTAACAATCTTGAACATATTCACAGACTGTGGACTTAGATCTATACAAACCCGCGTGAAAGAACATATAGCTGACGCCTAGCACCGACGCTCCGAGAAGTCTGCAATTTTTTAACATAGGTGCAGTAAAGCATCCGAAACGTCGGGAATTAAAAATAAGTTAAAAGTGAATTAATTGAACGGGATAAAATCCGTATAAAAAGTTTAATTTAACGAAATCAATCTCATCTTTGTCAAACCATCGGATCTGGACCAGCTTCTCTATCCTTTAAGCTTCTTATGGAAGAAGTACCGCAGCATAAAAAGTCCCTTATTCTCCATATTATCAGCCAGCTGTTAGAGCTGAGGATCTGTTGCCCTATTCACCGTTTTCCTACATTTAGCTCATCGTTTTTACTTGTGTCCGGTTTCGCATTGAAGTCTTAATAGGAGACTTCAATTCAATATCTTGTAATGAGTTTTAAAGGAATTTGTGAGACATTCCAATACATCGCATCCAACTTCTCATCAGGATGTCCCAAAGTTCATGCTTTACCCTGTATGGTCTTTAACGTATACCGTTTGTTATCTCTTAGTATAAGGTTCGCAATTCGTTATCTATGAGAAGCAGCGTAATTTGTCCATTTATTCCTTCAGCTCATGGATCTTGTCGTTGGTCCTCAGCATGTCGGCGTTATATTATGTTGCCAGAATAGCGGATCTGCCGGTAACCAGTGGATATTTCTTTACTCTGTTCATCATGAAGAGATATTTGCCACAGTTGCCATGCTTGGCAGGTGGGTTTAAAAACTTTTAACCGCAGATTTTTTATTGTTAATTCGTTATCAGGAAGATTTTAATTACCATCTCCTGATTCAGTTTACCTTTGTCGCCTCTGGCTATATGCAAGGGATGACATAGTATTTGGCTCCACTACACTATGCTCCTCGCGTCGCTCACTGCTTTACTCATCAGTCTGCCGCGATGTTGCCCACACACTGCTCTACTCGCGCAATCAATCATGACGCTCTGCACTAGATAGTTTTGTCTGCAACACAATAGATGTTGAAACTGAAAAAAATATACGTCATCGTCCTCGCCAACGGAGATGGTGGATGATATCTATTCATCGCAATAGAACGACGCTTCCATAACGAACACTGGACAGTGTTCGCGCGATTATGGGACTGGCAACTGTGCTCACGTTGCCAGTCCTTTGTCTCACGCTTAAAACACCGACAAAACAGGATGCGTTGGGCATGAACGAGAAGCATGACATGCGGTTTGACAGGCATTGTTACCAAACTACCTCTCTGCCTCCTTTCCTTGCTACTTTCCGTGTCACTCGACTAGTATGTATCGGGAGGAATAGCTCTTTCACCGCCATAAAAATAATATAAAATAATAAAAAATATAAATTAAGTTTTATATAATCTATGCCGTGTAGTGGCGGTTAAGAATATCCACTACCCCATATCTTCCCGTGGGTGTCGTAAGAGGCGACAGAGGGAGACAGGCAGGAGATGGGCAGCAGCATCTTCCTGATAATAGCAACTGTACGACAAAAAAAAACTGCGGTTGCAAACCCGCTCGCCAAGCGTGGCAACTATGGCAATATACCCCCCATGAACAATTACACAAATAGACGGCCCCCAGTCCCCGGCGGCCCCGCTATTCCTGGCTACGGTGGCGACCATGGTAACGGCGGGGCAGGGGGTGCTAAGAACCTCCGGTGGAGGTTCGGTTGCCACCTACGACGAGTCGACCTGGCAACATTTAACGCACGCACACTGAGGACTGACGAGAAGATCCTGGAGCTGGAAGAAGAGATAGACAAGTTGCGCTGGAGTATTATATGATTATCCGAGGTCCGAAGAGAGGGGGAGGACACGGTGATTCTCGAATCCGGCAACTTGTTCTATCACCGGGAGGGCGACCATCTGTCCCAAGGAGGTGTCGGATTTATCGTCCACAAGTCTCTCGTCAACAACGTTGTAAAGATTGGGAGTGTGTCGACGAGGGTCGCGTACCTGATACTCAGAATCACCAAACGGTATTCGCTGAAGGTCATACAGGTTTACGCAACCAACCTCGGCACATTCCGATGAGGAGGTGGAGGAAATGTATGAGGATATTTCCAAAGCCATGCATTCCTCCAAAACCCACTACACGGTAATTGATGGGAGACTTCAACGCAAAACTAAGCACAAGAGAAAACGGTGAGCTGAAGTTAGTGAAATTTGGAGTAGAGCAACGGAACCGAAGGGGCCAGCAGCTGGCCGACTTTATGGAGAAAGAGGGACTCTTTATGATGAGCTCTTTCTTCCAGAAGCGGCCCCACAGGAAGTGGACCTGGTCGAGCCCCGACGATTCGACAAAAAATTAGATTGACTTCATTATGACGACCAGACGCCAACTGTTCAGTGATGTCTCAGTGATCGCAAGGGTGAAAACTGGCAGCTATCACCGAATGGTTAGAGGCACACTGAACCTAAACGTTAAGTTGGAGAGGTGTTAATGAACCTTCTCTAATTCAAAATCCCGAAAACTTTTAGCTCGAGTTACACAACCGCCTTCAGTGCCTACAAGATTGCAACGCAGTGGACGATGTGAATGACAAGCTCGTGGAAACTGTCCATGTGGTCTGAGATAAGTTCTGCAAGACCCGCCGCAGAAGAACACAAAAACTCTCCGATCACACTCTTAATCTCATGGCTGTTAGACGGGAGATGAGGCTGCAATCGGCAACAGGTTTGACAGCATACAGGCAACTGAACAGACAGATCTCCAAATGTATGCGGCGAAACTTACGTAACTTTAATACTGCTCATATTAAAGAAGCGATCGAGCGGAACCAGGGCTCCAAAGTCTTTGCCAGGGATCTGTCTGCCCGTAAGAGCAAACTGTCAAGGCTGAAGACTGCGTGTGGCAGCATCGTTTCCGGGACACCTGAGATTTTGAGTGAGATTGAGAGGTTTTATGGGCAGCTGTACACATCATCGTTGGAGCCACACGCAAGTGTGAGTAACGATCCAAGAGCAAGTGTTATCCGACACTATTCCGATGATATCCCGGACGTCAGTCTAAGCGAGATTAGAATGGCTCTCCAGCACCTTAAAAACGGCAGGGCCCCAGGCGAGGATGGAATTACAGCGGAGCTTCTGAAAGCGGGTGGAACACCGGTACTTGAAGTCCTTCAGAAGCTCTTCAATTCCGTCCTCCATGGTGGCACTACTCCAGAGGCGTGGAGCAGAAGTGCGGTGGTCTTGTTCTTTAAGAAAGGCGACAACGCTCTCTTGAAGAACTACAGACCGATTTCCCTTCTGAGCCGCGTCTACGTGCTGTTTTCGAGAGTCTCGCACGCAGACTCGACGACTTCCAGCCTCCCGAACAAGCCGGTTTCCGAAAAGGCTTCAGTACCATAGACCACATACATACCCTGCGGCAGATTGTACAGAAGACTGAAGAGTACAATTTGCCACTTTGCCTGGCGTATGTGGACTATGAGAAAGCCTTTGTTTCCGTCGAAATTTGGGCGGTGCTGCAGTCCCTTCAGCGGTGCCAAGTTGACTGTCGGTATATCGAAGTGCTGAAGTGTTTGTACAGTAGGGCTACGATGGCTATCCGAGTACAGAACCAGAGCTCGAAACCTATCCAACTGCAGAGAGATGTAAGACAGGGTGACGTTATATCCCCGACACTCTTCACCGCTGCTTTGGAAGACGTTTTCAAGCTACTGGACTGGAAAGGATACGGTATTAACATCAATGGCGAGTAGTATCACTCACGTTCGATTTGCCGACGATATAGTCCTTATAGCAGAATCGCTGGAGAACTTAAGCACTATGCTCAATGACCTCAATAGTGCCTCCCAACGGATAGGTCTTAAGATGAACATGGACAAAACAAAGATCATGTTTAATGTCCATGTCACACCTATGCCGGTAGTTGTTGGGAGCACTATGCTCGAAGTTGTTGACGAGTACGTTTACCTGGGACAAATAGTCCGACTAGGTAAGTCCAACTTCGACCGAGAGGTCAATCGACGGATTCAACTCGGCTGGGCAGCGTTCGGGAAATTACGACACATCTTCTCGTCAGGTATACCTCAATCTCTGAAAACTAAAGTGTACAACCAGTGCGTGTTGCCAGTGATGACTTACGGATCAGAGACGTGGTCCTTCACTGCTGGCCGTATGAGGACGCTCAAGGTCGCTCGGCGAGCTATGGAGAGGGCTATGCTCGGAGTTTCTTTGCGTGATAGACTCAGAAATGAGGATATCCGCAGTAAAACCAGAGTGACCGACATAGCCCAACGGATTAGTAAGCTGAAGTGGCAATGGGCCGGCCATATAGCTCGAAGAACCGATAACCGATGGGGAAGAAAGGTTCTCGAGTGGCAGCCTCGTACCGGTAGGCGTAGTGTAGGGCTACCCCCCACTAGATGGAGTGACGACCTGGTAATATATGCAGGAAGTCGATGGATGCAGGTGGCTCAGGACCGTGCTTTGTGGCATTACTTGGGGGAGGCCTATGTTCAGCAGTGGACTTGTGAAGGGCTGTGATGATGATGATGATGATGATGATAATCTATATAATAAATACATTTAAAGAAATCAGCTGAAACTTCATAAAATTATTTTGTTGGTTGACGTTTTTCTCCGCATCAAATGAATTTTGTCCTCGTTTATACGTAAACATAAATTTTCTTATTTATATAAAAGGTTAATACTATCAAACAAACTACCAAAGGTTGGAAAGCGTTTTACTTACTACATTATAAACAAGGTGGGCTGTGACACCCTCCTTTATAGCAACAGCTTTAGCTGGTGACGTACATAATTAAATATCTGAGGTCAAATTAACAATTTAGACCCCTTTGTAGAAAGTAGTTAAGTTTTAAGCACTTTCATTAAATAAACAAATTTATTCAAACAGATCGAATCTAAATTTTTGAAAGAGCCTAACAATTTAGACTAAGAACTCTTGTTTCAAATTGTTTGCTTTTTTTGTTCTTTGAGATTTTATAATAAATCATAATAAATTTAAATGAAATTCGAAACACTTTTACCACACAAGATTTTTTTCCTCATATCAATATTTGTTTTAGTAGTTTAGTATGATTTATTTTACCATCTAAAAAAATATTGCGTAACATGTGAACAGAATAGAAGCCATTGCATGTCAAACCATTGATATTTTACATTTATTTTTATTATACATTAAATATTTTGAAATTGATCTATCAATAAATATTACTAATTGGGTTCTTATTAATTTATTTTCCGTCGTACAAATTGATTTATTTATTAAGTTTAAAAATTTTGTTATTATTTTTAGTACCGAAACTTTATTAACTTCCCAGTTTCTAAGAGGATGTCCGTGTATGTAAGTATGTATGTATATATTTTCGGATTTAATATTTGCCTCGCTTATCTCGAGAGCAATGAGTAATATTGACATGGAACCAGTTTCATTTAACGCATAATTATGCAACATAGACCATAATAAATTTTGAGCAAAATCGGTTAAGTCGTTTTTGTGCCGAATGAAAAATTGTATAAAATATTAAAAAATATTATGATTTTTTTTATTCTTTCCACTGGGAAGTTAGTCGTGGTGACCTTTCGGGTCGTACCTAGACCTCTTTTTTCAATTTTGTAGTATTTATTGACAGACCAATTTCATAATAATATATTAATGTAAAATAATAATTAAGCTTGTAAAATATTAGTGCTGTACGCTTCCATTCTGTTCAACTGTTACACCGTATTTTTTCCAGACTGTAAAAAAACACCCAGTATATAAAAAAGGCCACAAATGAATTTTAGTGAAAAAACAGATTTTTTCTACAAGCCATTGGCAGGACTCCATCTTTTTATTTAGAAGAGATGCGTTCATCATCATTCACCATCACTTTTTTTTATAGAATAAGGGTGACAAATGACCACACAATCCACCTGATGGTTAGTGGATGCTGTGGCCCATAGACATTTACATTTATCTACAATTACGAATCAAAATGCAGATGCGTTGCCAGCCCTGGAGACTGAGATGGAATGCCTCGTTTCCAGTAAAAAGGGTCTCCAATTCTCTACACTCACCATACGAAACACAGAAGTATTAAACTGCTATTTTACGCTGGTATACTGTGAGATCGTGTTCCTACCCCGGTCGAGCAGACCCATTCTTGCTGCAATCAAATAGCTGCAGCATGGCTCTACCGCGTAAAAAACTGTTTATCTAATTTCGCTGCTAGAAGTAGGCCTTCCTCATAGGGGTATATGCTGCAGGCTTCATAGGGAGGTATATATTAAAATGAAAATCTATTAAGGGCCGATGAAGTGAAGCTGAGTAAGTTAGCAAAAGTATATGATCCTTGATGAAGACAATTAAAACAATTAAAAGTCTACAATAAATGTTGTTTATTGTACTCTTTTGGTGTGATTTATTAAGATGGGAGCTCATTCTGAGATATTTTCTTAGTCCTATACAACGTTTTGGCGTTGGAGATAGATTCCTTTGAATTTGTGCTGAACTTACCACGCGGATTTCATTAAAAATTTAAACTTAATACTCGCTTTAAACAAATTTCTGTACTTAATTTCTGGATTGTCGTCTGCCAAAAATTGTCTTATCATATTCTGTTCCACAAAATATATTGTTGCGTGCCTAAGTTGACGTGTGGCACTAGCGCCATCTAGTGTCGGGTAACAGAGCGAGGAGAGTTTTCTAGAAAATGACATGACTAATCTTTCAACAGACAGCGCCACCTAGTATCGAATTGAAGAACTAAGCTTTCTAGAAGCCCTACACTCGAACTTTCCGCGCTTGGTCGGTTGGCGCGCGTATTTACTTGAATATTCTGAATGTTTCGATGAAAAGGTGTATTAAAAGACGCAGCAATACACGATCGGGGCAGTATTGAATTTGGCGAGACAAGCGAAGCTTCGGAGCGAAATAAAAAGAATCAGTGTGATTAATTATTAGTGTCTTTTAAGTTTTAATTAGTGTAAAGTGAATAAAGTGTTAATTTTGATAATTCAATCGGCAGTTTTTATTGTCACAAACACTAAGCTCGTAACAGTCTAATCTGTAAACTGACCATAGACACTGGAGCCTCTCGTACGGTTGTTAGTTCCCAACTTGTAATTCAGTTCCTTGGGGACTCCGCATATAACCGAGAACGCATTAATTTGGTAACAGACACCGGTCAGCGTATACCCGTCCGTGGAGAGAAGGAGATGGAGTTGTAGCTAGGCAACGTGATCTACCTGCATAATGTCATAGTGGCTGATATAATGAACGACTGCATCCTGGGCCTAGACTTTATGAGGAATAACTGTTGTAAGATCGACATTAAGCAAGGTATTTTGAAATGTGGACTGGAGGAAATTTTTATGGAAGGTGCGTTACCAGGAAACGTGTACAGCATTAAGAAGATTATTCTTCCGCCGAGATCGGAAACGATTGTTCCGGTTAGTCTTCCGTCCGTCCGTCCTTCAATGACCTTCCATGGAAAGTAGCTCGAACTTTCGTCCAGAACCACTGACATCTAAGAGAGAACCTTTGTGACCGGGAACAGATTATAGAAAAAGTCACGCTGGTTGGTACTTGTGAGGAAGTGGATTGGTTACGCCGGTGCCAATATATATCGAGTGAGACCCCCAGCAAGGATGCACAACTGAGAGTAACCACACTTTTGGAAGACTGTCGCAGCGTTCTCTCCCCGAACGAAATGGTCAAGGCGAAGAAGTTGTTACTCAAGTATGCCGATGTATTCTCATCAAACGATGCTGACATAGGAAAGACTGGCTTAGTTCAACACAAAATAAACACAGGTGAAGAATTGCCTATCCGTCAGCGGCCAAGAAGATTGCCGGTAGCAAGTGAAAAGGAAGTGGAAACCATGATTGAGGGAATGGTGAAGGAT